>JAVJIF010001523.1:0-189698 GCA_038442645.1 Agave tequilana
CGTAGGTCAGATGGTGCCCCCACGTATATACGCTAAGCATTAAGTACAACAAGTATCAGAGTACAACACACAGCGTGGTATATTCATATGCCAACTTACAAAAGATAAATACAAAGCTATACAAGTTATGATAAGCAAAATCACTTTACAAGTGTCCTTTATCACAACCCAAGTCCAAAATGAATCCTATGTAACCAAAAATACAAAAATGCTCACGAAATGGATGGAGATCCCGTGAACCAAAAGGAAGAGTCGAGCACGATAGGACTAGAGCCGGTCAGCCTGCTCACAAAGATAAGCCCTGTTCACATAACGTATAATATGTAATGCATAAGAGGAGATGTGAAGCTCCCCTACACACGTGTACCACATAAAGAAGAGTTGTCAAGCTCCTCAATATACAATACACTCAACATGAATCTATATGTAGAAGAGATGTTAAGCTCTCCTTGCATATAGGCAATACAACTCAAAAATTTTGAATTTTCTCAATAAAACAAATCTTGAGAATTTTCCTTAAAATTTTCATTTTCTTATCATAAACAACTTTGTGCTTTAAACAAATGTGAACCAATTGAAAGTTAAGCACATTAAAATTATATATATGTATGAAAAAAAATGAGTATACCAATTGACATTGATACATACATATATAAGAAAACAAAAATGAGTATATACAAATATAGAGTCAAATTGATACCAATTGAAACGATTCAATGATACCAATTGAAACAATAATAGGATCATGTGTATATCTCATAAACATTGAAGAATAAATAACTAGTTAAATTAATTTTTGAAAAACTAGTTAAAGATCCTTCAAAATATGAAACCAAATCATATGTTTTTCATAAATCATACTAAATACACAAAATTTTACACTCATAGTCTATAAAGCTCAAAAATATGTCCATGAAACTAAGTCATGACAAAAATAAAGTGTGAGTGTTCAAAAATCATGTAATTAGCATTTTCATGAAAATAATCATTGAAGCTCTAAAAGTGTGAGTATCATTTTTAAATCATAAAAAAAATTCATTTTTATCAAACAAACATGAAAATTCATTTTTCTTTAAATAAAACACACTTCTAGGTATATGTATGATTTATCAAATCCTAACAATACATACATATCTCAAACATAAAAGAGTCTATTAATGATGTTTGCATTAAGGCAAGAGACTCACGGGTATACATGTATATTTATTAGATTTGAATAAAAATGCATATACATGAAGTAAAAACATGAAATAGGCAAAACAAGTGTAAATGAAAGAATCATCAAAATAGCCTATATATGTGCATATAGTGGGTACAAATGAGTATGAAGTGCAAACATATATGAATCAATTTGTTCTCACTATTTGTACATGTATAAATACAAGTTTTGATAAAAACTACATTTAAACTAGTATTTACCACATGAAGCACATAAAACAAATAAAACATGAACATGCTATGTGATATCACAAATGAATAGCATGTAAATAAAATAAGAGTTTAGAAATAGTTACCAACTAAGGAACTATATTCCAAAACTCCAAACATGGTGGTTGTCCCACCAAAACTCCTTGATAGCGGTGCATCAAATGTATGTCCTTCAAGTCCATGCAACCACCACCAAGGCACCAAATCTCTCACGTCTTGTGAGAGCCCTCACCTACATCAAAAACACACGGTGAGGGTTTTGGTACCCATTTTCTTTTGGGTCCTTGGGGGTTAGCTTTGTAAGGAACCCAATAATTTTTGTTAGCAAAATTTACATGATAAATCCTATCATAACAAAACTTTGCTAAATGGCCTTTGCGGCCACAATGTGTACATTTGTACACCTTAGGATGCTTATGTGTATGTGTGTAATCATGTCGTGCAACATAAGCATATGCATGATGATGTGCATGAGAATGTGGAGTTTGTTTCTTTGAAAACAAAATTTCAATCTATTGTGATTAAATGCACAAGAGCTCAAAGTAGAGCTCAAACTATCAATTTTCTTTTTCAAAAATTTAATTCATTTTGATCAATAGAGGTGGTGGCATGTAAAGCATGATCAAAAGTCTTTTTCTTTTTAGAAACCTTTTCTTTTTCTTTTTCAACAAATTTTCTTTTTAAAGAGTTATTTTCTTGCAAAATAATTCCTTTTGTTTTTCCACCAAAATAATTTCATTTTTCAAGGAAGTGTTTCCTTCACAAAGATCATTCAATTTAGAAAATAAGGAAACATTTTCATTTTTCAAAAACTCATTCTCCTTTTCAATGCATGCAACCTTATTTTCCAATGAATCTTTTTCATTAAGCATGCAATCAAAATCCTTTTTTTCATTTTCTTGTTATCTTTCTTAACAATGTCATATTTTTCTAGCAAAAGTTAACAAAAAGATGAAAGCTCATCATATGACATGTTAACATCTTCTACCTCGGATTCGGTAGTTACCTCAAGGGGGTTATCCCCTTGGACCATATAGCACAAGTTGGAGGTGTTGCTTCCAACGTCCGAATCGCTCCCCGCATAGTATTGATCATTTTCGCCAAGGGAGAGGAGGGTGTTCTAAACTACAAAAGCCGAATCAAGATTAGCAACCCTAGATAAATAAACATCATTTAGGGTAGATCTTAAAGCATGTAGGGCTTTTGAGTTATCCTCAATATCTTACCATTTAAACAATATGCATTATTAGTTGTGGCAAGATAACATGGATGCCTAGGGCTTTGAGGTACAAAGACATCTTAACCTTCCAAATTTGGATGTTAAGAATGTCAAACATGGGTGGTGACATGAAATCCATGGTGTGTGTACAAAATACGTGATTAGCCTAAAATGAGGATCTTTAACTCTAGGTTGTAAGACCCAAATTCAGAGCACTTGGCTCTGATACCAATTGTAAGTTCACCTAGAGGGAGGGTGAATAGGTGATGACTAACCTAATGGTCACTTAATGCCAAATAATGCGAAATTAAAAACTATTATGACCTAAACTAAACTCTTACACTAAACACCACGTATAACACAAGAGTGTTGCCAAATTTCCCGTGAAGCGCTCTGGACAAACTCCTCTAGATTCCCCTAGATAAGGGTTGAGGTGCCGCGTTTGCTCTCTTGATTGAATACAAGTGTTAGCAAACAATCCCAAGCATGTATATCAATAAGAGCACACAAGTATATCAAGCATATAAAGAAACACAATAATTGAATGCAAGATATAAACAAGGAGATAGAGAGAGAGAGTGAGCAATCGCAAACACAAGGGATTTGTTTCGAGGTTCAAGCACACTTGCTCTACATCCCGCCTTCGACACACGAAGGATTTCCACTATGCTTGATCCCAATGGATCACTCCTCGGTGCCGCAACACCTACAAACCCTCAGACTCTCTAGTCCAGTACACACGCAAGCTCACTAGCTCGCCGAGGCCGCACCTCAAACCAAGAGTTCACACACGAACTCTAACCCACGCGAACACGCTTGTCCGCCTCCTCAAAGAATAAGAAAAGATCTTTGTGATCACAACACTTTGATCACCTAAAAGCACTCTCACTACAACACTCCTATAGAATGAATAATCAATGGATGCTCAAGTGTTTGTGTGAGAAAAACAAGGAAGAGAATGGTGGAGGAAAACTCAAAGAATCACTTTAAACACTCTTGATAAAATCTTCCCTTTTGATTGGAAGTATTAGCTCTCAATTTAGTGGAGAAAACTCTTTTAATGGAGTGGGAAAAACTGGCTCAAAGTCCACTTGAAATCTTGGTGAAAAACAATGCCCAAACCCCCAAATTTATAGGGCTAGAAAAACTAGCCGTTGGGGTTCTGTCAGGCCTGTCGTCGATCATCCGATCGGCCGGCCAACGATCATATTTCAGACCGTTTGAGCCATCGGTCGACCGGGCGGTCGACCGAGCCAGGATACAGAGAGCAATCTCTCTGTCCGGTCGGCCGCCCGGCCGTCCGGGGCCTTTCCAGAGAGCAGAGCTCTCTGGACGGTCGACCGGATCGGTCGGCCGGCCATCCTGCAGAACTGGCGTGCACGTCTGTGCACGTCGGTCGACCAAGCGGGTCGACCGACTTCAGCCCCAGTCGACTTGGTTGGTCAACTGGCTAAAGCCTGGAACAGAAAAACTTAAGGGATAAAAACTTGGTCTTTTTTGGCTAAAAATAAAATCCCATAAAATACTGAAAAATCTACAAAAATAGTTTTACCAATATACTTTGATAAACAAATATGCTTGCAAAAAATCAAGGCATGTTATAAAAGATTTGGACTATTTTTGTAATATGAAAATATTGGCTCAATTGAAAACTTGTATTTTTCTAAAACTTGTTTTGCAAACTTCTTCATGATACAAAAACAAGATATTTTGAATTCATTAAAGCATAGTGTGTATGGATATGATCCACTACACAATCATGGTGAAATATCTATGTTTTTGACATTAAGCTTTAAACTTGATTTTGGATAAAAGATATGTAAACTTGAAAACCAAAATCCAAACATGTATTTTCTAAAATTGAAAATCTTTTCTAAAAACAAACTAAATCAAGAGTGTGTGTGTATATGAACTTGAGCAATCCACCAACTACTCTATCCTTTACATTTTAACTAAAAACAAAATCTTATAAAACAAACCTAAACACAAGTCTTCATCTTCATGAAGTTTTCACTTGAAGCCTTCTTGACTTGGTCCAAACACCGTGCTAGCTCCAAAACTTGACTTCAAATCCTTTGTTGAAGCTATGCACCTACTAAGATCTTGATCATAAATCTGTCACTAATTAAATACAAGATCATTAGTAAACATAACTACATGAGTTGATCATCATCAAACTAGAGTGATGGGCCTTCGGGCCAACAATCTCCCCCTTTTTGATGATGACAAAACTCATGAAGTTATATATGCATGGATTAAAGTAAAGCTTCAAAGAAGCTCCCCCTTAACTCATGCATAACACATAAACAATAAATATGCAATGTGTGGTCATAAACATGTATGCAAATCTAGGAGATAAACATGCTAACAAGCATAAAACAAATCAAATTCTTTTTCTCCTATTTGCAAAACAAAACATATATGCATAAACAATCCTTTTCACAAAACATGCATATAAATCCAAAATCTTTCTCCCCCTTTTTGTCAATCATCAACAAAGGGGTAAAAACACAATCAACAAATTTTTCTCCCCTTTTTGTCATAAACAAAGAGACCAATAAGGGGTGCAAACAAATAAGTCAATAAAAATTATATGCGATATACATTCATGAAGAGGAAGACGGTTAAGTAACTTCCCTACACATATACATTACATGAAAGAGATGACAAGCCCTAATTCACATAACGTATAATATATAATGCATAAGAGGAGATGTGAAGCTCCCCCTACACACGTGTACCACATAAAGAAGAGTTGTCAAGCTCCTCAATATACAATACACTCAACATGAATCTATATGTAGAAGAGATGTTAAACTCTCCTTGCATATAGGCAATACAACTCAAAAATTTTGAATTTTTCTTATAAAACAAAATTTTGAATTTGCTCAATAAAACAAATCTTGAGAATTTTCCTTAAAATTTTCATTTTCTTATCATAAACAACTTTGTGCTTTAAACAAATGTGAACCAATTGAAAGTTAAGCACATTAAAATCATATATATGTATGAAAAAAATGAGTGTACCAATTGACATTGATACATACATATATAAGAAAACAAAAATGAGTATATACAATATAGAGTCAAATTGATACCAATTGAAACGATTCAATGATACCAATTGAAACAATAATGGGATCATGTGTATATCTCATAAACATTGAAGAATAAATAACTAGTTAAATTAATTTTTGAAAAACTAGTTAAAGATCCTTCAAAAACATGAAACCAAATCATATGTTTTTCATAAATCATACTAAATACACAAAATTTTACACTCATAGTCTATAAGCTCAAAAATATGTCCATGAAACTAAGTCATGACAAAAATAAAGTGTGAGTGTTCAAAAATCATGTAATTAGCATTTTCATGAAAATAATCATTGAAGCTCTAAAAGTGTGAGTATCATTTTTAAATCATAAAAAATTCATTTTTATCAAACAAACATGAAAATTCATTTTTCATTAAAACAAACACGCTTCTAGGTATATGTATTATTTATCCAATCCTAACAATACATACATATCCCAAACATAAAAGAGTCTATTATGTTGGCCCAAAGGCCTTCCACCCTAGTTTTGATGATGATTAACTCATGTAGTTATGTTTACTAATATCTTGTGTTGTTTAAGTTTCAGATCATTAACCAAGATATTAGTTGGTGATTAGCTTCAACAAGGAGTTTAGAAGCTTTTCATGGTGATTCCAGGGCCAAAGCTTCAAGATCACACATTGCCTAGCCAATGGATGGAGTTTTGAAGCAAGTCAACTTGAAGATGAAGATCATCAAGAAGACTTAGGTATTCATATTTTAGATTGTGTGTTTTAGATCCATTTGTAAAGTTTAGAATAGTTGATATGCTCAAGTGCACAACACACACAAAAGATTTATGTTTTGGATTTGGTTTTCATGAATAGTAGATCAAAACAAGTTTACATGGTTTTTATGTATATTAGATATGTTCAATATACATACATGCTTCATATCTTAAACAAACTTATTTTGACTATCTTATTCATGTATTGAAAAATCAAGTTTGATAAAAATACAAGTTTTGTTTTTGATAAAATTTGCAAGACTCAAAAATGAATTGATATGATTGATATATGTCTTAAAATTTTTATCACATATTTGTGTTTCAATACAAAATGTTAAAACAAGTTTTGTGGATTTTTAGAAGTGTTAAAAGATTTTTTAAAATATTTTTAAACTGTTTTTTTGGCCCAGAATTCTGTTCTAGGCTTCAACCAGTCGACTAAGTCAACTGACCAACTCGACTAGGGTGAAGTCGGTCGACCCGGCCGGTCGACCGACGTGCACAAATCTGTGCACGTTTGGCAGCTTTGGGACGGTCGACCCGGACGGTCGACCGGTCTGAGAGCAGTGCTCTCTGTTTGTTTGGGTCGACCGGGCCGGTCGACCGTGGTTGCCCAACGGTCACAATTCTGACCGTTGGCGGTCGACCGGACCGGTCGACCGCTGCCTGTCAGAGCTGCCAGCTCAGCTCTAACGGCTAGTTTTGTATTGGGGCTATATATACCCCATCTCTTCATAGTTTTTGAAGAAGTTTTTAAGAGCAAAAATTCCAGACCTTCTTAAGTGTTTTTAAAGAGTTTTCAAAAGTATTTGGGGCTTTAATCTTTCAATATTTATTGTTTTGGTTTTTTGGAAAATCAAAGAAAACTAGGTTTTGGGATTTTGATTTGATCTTTCATTTTCTATCTTTCACAAGAGACTTCCCAATTAGTTTTTCTTTGTTGCTTGTTTTCAAAAACACCTTGTTTCCACACTTGAGCTATCATACTATCCTAATCTATTAGGATCATTTGTTTTGTGGAAAAAGAGAAAAGAAAGAGAGTTTGAGTTTGTGGTCTTTGGAACCACTTGTTGTACACCCTTATTCTTTGTGTATCCCTCTTAGGTAGAGGTGATCGGGTGATTGGTTTGCTCCCTCTAGAGAGAGGTGGAGTTTGGTTGTAAACCCTCTTCGGTAGAGGTGTTGGTTGTTGTTGTTGTTTGGCTACGGGCCTACCCCTCGGTTGTGAGGTGGTTGTTTGAGAGAGGAGTTCGGTACTCCATTGTTGTACAAATCCTTCTCGGTGAAGGTTCCCTCGGTGGGAGTCCTCGGTGGACGGTATAGTGGATTGGAAATCCTAGACGGTGGTGTAGGCGGGGATGTAGAGCAAGGGTGCTCGAAACATATCCGTGTGTTTGCGTTTGATCCAATATCTCTCAACTCTCTCTCTCTCTCATTTATTTGGGCAAAGCATCATTCATAGCATCATATCATATTTGCTTGTGTATAGCATAATTCATATTGCCATATCATATATTGCTTGCATTTGTGCCTTGCATATATTCATATTGATATATCATCTTATATGCTTGGTTGTTTGTGTGTGCCTCACTTGTACTTAATCAACAAGAGCTTCACATAACACCTCAACCCATTCAAGGGGAATCAAGAGGAGTTAGTCCAGAGCCCTTCACGGGGAATTCGGCTACACTTGTTGATTGTACTAAGTGTGTTGTAAAATTTGCATTAACTTCCGCATTTAGCGCACTTATTTTTGCATTTAGTTTTTAGATTAGCACTAACACCTATTCACCCCCCCTTTAGATGTTTTTCATTGGTATCAGAGCTAGTGCTCCTGATATTAGGCTTAACATCCTAGGAGTGAGATCCATTTGGTTGCTGATCTATTGTTTGCATTTGCTTGTTTGCACACTCATATAGTTTACCATGGCCTTCATGACCCCACCTATGTTTGACCCTTCCAACATTCATGTTTGGAAGATTAGGATGACCGTTTATTTACAAACCCTAGGTCATAAAGTTTACCTTACCATTACCAAGGAATCCTTCCTTAGTGATAGCAATCAGATAGGGGCCAATGCACAAGCCCTTGAGGCCATTAGAAGCACATTACCTAAAGATTATCTTATGTGTGTTTCTAACATTGATTCCGCCTTTGCAGTGTGGAATAAATTGACAACAACCACCACCTCCGAGCTTCAAGTACAAATCCAAGAAGAGGAATCTAGTGGAGAATCCGACTCACAATGCTTGATGGTCCAAGGAATGACTCCCTTGAGGTACATTCAGAACCCCACTTAGATAATGATGATTGTGTTAGTTCTTCAAATGATAATTATGATGCCCATGCTTTGAATGAAGAACTTTCCATTGTGTGTGAAAAATTAATAAAAAATATAAAATTTTGAAAAAAAAAGTCTAGGAATTGAAAAAGAAAATAAAGATTTGCATTCTAGACTTAACAATGTTTTACAAGAGAAGGTTGAGGTCTATAATGAAAGGGATTCATTGAGATCTCAATTGGAACTTGCACTAAAAGAAATGAGTTTTTAAATCTAAAAATGATTGCCATGTTATTTTGAAGAAAAATGAAAATTTGTCTTCAAAAATTGATTTTGTTTTAAAAGAAAATGTTGCTTTGAAAAATAAGATTATTTCTATTTCAAATGAGTTGAATGTTTGTTTAGATAAGAATATTATTTTGCAAAATAAGATTGATGCACATGTTTGCCATGCTAGGGTAGTATCACACACTTCACCTATTGCATGCCACACTTCTTCTTCTAAGATTAATGATGATATTTGTTTGCTTAAGAAGAAGGTTGATTGTTTGGGCTCCACTATGAGCCAATGTGCCATGAACCACTCACGCTTGGAATCCTTGGTTCGAAAGAAACAAGTTCCATCTATTATTCATGCACACTCTCCACGGCATACACATGCTTCTCACGGACACACCCATCACCACATGTATGCTCATGTGTACACTTGTACACATTGTGGACGTAAGGGCCACCTTGCTAAATTTTACTTTGATAGATTACTTACTTCAAATTTAGCAAAGAAGTTTGTTTGGGTTAGAGAAGGTACTAACCCCCATGGACCCAAAAGAGTATGGGTACCAAAGACCACCCTCCTTTATTTGATGTAGGTGTGGGCTCTCACATGACGTGAGAGTGATGACACCTTGGAGTGGATGCGTTCCGTGCTTAAAAGAAAATCAAATGGATGCATCACTTTCAAGGGAAGTTTGGTGGAGATGACCACCATGTTTTGGAGACAAGGAGAGTTGCTTCTTCGGTTTTGGTAACAATCCTTTACTCCCATTTATTGTTTACATGCTTTTAATATTCATTGTTTATAGCATGTTTTATTGTTTAGTGATTAATATGAAAATGTCATGCTTATTAGACTTGTGATATACATGTTTAGTCATTTTGAGACACCCATGTTTATATGGACCCATATTTTGTGTTCTCACCGTTTGTTTTAGCTATCATGTTTATCATAGGTTTAATAACATGTGGATTTGCATAATAATCATGTTTAAGTTTATCATGTTAATTTTTATCGTATTTTATGCTTCATGTGTTGATTACATGTTTAGATGTTAGTTTTCATTAAGACTAGGTATATATTTGTGCATATAGTGGGCCACAAATAAATCTATATATGTTTGAGTTGAATGCTTATTTGTTCCCATTAAATGTGCTAGTATAGTCTAGTTTTGATGATTCATACATTTTAAACTTGTATTCTCATTTTTGAATTTATTTTATGATTGTGTGTTTCACTTCATGTATATGTGTATTTTGCCAAACTTTAAGACATACATGTATATCCTTTGAGTCATTTGCCTTTCATGCAAATCTATATATGGACTCAATTGTGTTTAGGGATATGTATGTATACTTATTGTGTTGACAATTCATACATATACCTTGAAATGAAATTCGTTTTGGTGAAGATTTACTTTGATTTTGTGTTTAATTGTTTAACTTCATGTATATGTCTATCTTGTCCAAACTATTAGATATACATGATTATCCTTTTGAGCCACGTGCCTTCATGCATATACATTTGTGGACTCTTTATGTTTTGGATATGTATGTATACTTTAGTTTGTATTAGACATACATATGCCATGAAGATTAAATAAGTTTTGATGATTTTCGTGTTTTCAATGTTTAAGGAATAATTGAGCTTAATGAAAAATTTTCATGATTATGATATTCACACTTTATATGTACACTCACTTTTATTACTTGCTCATGTTTTGTTTTCATGAGTCAAATTGTGCTAAGGATTAGATTGTGTTGATTTTCATGTGGATTTCTTATTTCATGAAAAACTATTTTGTTGTATTCCTTGCTTGAAGGATTTCGTACTAGTTTAAAAGATTTTCTATTTAACTAGTTACGGTATTCTTCATTTTGGTAGAGTTTTTCAAACAAAGCTTATTTTTCAAATCTATTTTTGAAACCCCTACCATCCAAGGGCGGTTGGAAGGGAGATCATGTTCATGTATGCTTTACAAGTGAAAATCATTTAAAACTTGAACCATGATTGGGTGGTAGATTATATGAGATATACACTTGATTATTATTGTTGATTCAATTGGTATCATTGAACTCTTTCAATTGGTATCAATTTTGACATTTTTGGTATACTCATATATTTGTTTATGTATGTATGCTTCAATTTCAATGGTATCAATTTCTATTGGTATCTAATTTTCATACATATATGTTTTATTTGTGTTCAAAAATATCACAAATTTTAGTTTTTGTTTACTCAAGCTCTAGCATAACCCAACACCTTGAGTTTTAACTTCATTTCAATTGATTTAGTTTTCAATTGGTATCTTATTTCAAGCCTACGCATCATTTTAGTTGGTATTTCATAAAGGGGGAGAAATTTTAATTTTGTCTTTCAATTGGTGATTTTTCAATTGGTATTTGTTTTCCACTCCTTACTTTATGATTGAAAATTTCATATTGGTATCATAGGTTTAATATGAAAATTATTTACAATTGGTATCAAAATTTTGTTTAAACATTCAAAATTTATTATGTTTAATATCAATTGGTATCAAGATTTTTTTTCATGTGTTTTGTTTAAAGTTGGTATCAATATTTTTCTTGTTTGTTTCCTTTCAATTGGTACCTTAATTGATTGTCACCCCTTATTGACCTTGTTTTTGTTTTAGACAAAAAGGGGGAGAATATTGTTTTATTGTTTTGATTGACATAAAGGGGGAGAAAGAGTTTTTACCCCTCATTTATTGTTTTGATTGTTTACCCCTTTGTTGATGATTGACAAAAAGGGGGAGAATAATTTGAGTTTTTTATATGCATACTTATGTTTTTGCATATATTAAGTTTTATTGGTATCTAGAGCATCTAGTGTTTTGTTAATATTTTATTAATTTAATTGGTATCTAGAACTTCTAGAATATGTTTTATACATGTTGATGTATACATGTTTATATGCATACTTGTGTTTAGTTTTCTCATGCTTAACAAATAAATAAAAGATATGCATATATGTTTTGTTTTGCAAATGTATGGAGATAAGAACTTGATGACTTTTATGATTATTTGACATGTTGTATTTGCATACATGTCATACATTTGTATATATATTTATGAGCTTCATTGTCATATATTTTTTATTTGTTTATGCATGAGTTAAGGGGGAGCTTCTTTGAAGCTTAACTTTAATCCATGGATATATAACTCCATGAGTTTTGTCATCATCAAAAAGGGAGAGATTGTTGGCCCAAAGGCCTTCCACCCTAGTTTTGATGATGATTAACTCATGTAGTTATGTTTACTAATAATCTTGTGTTGTTTAAGTTTCAGATCATTAACCAAGATATTAGTTGGTGATTAGCTTCAACAAGGAGTTTAGAAGCTTTTCATGGTGATTCCAGGGCCAAAGCTTCAAGATCACACATTGCCTAGCCCATGGATGGAGTTTTGGAGCAAGTCAACTTGAAGATGAAGATCATCAAGAAGACTTAGGTATCCATAGTTTAGATTGTGTGTTTTAGATCCATTTGTAAAGTTTAGAATAGTTGATATGCTCAAGTGCACAACACACACAAAAGATTTATGTTTTGCATTTGGTTTTCATGAATAGTAGATCAAAACAAGTTTACATGATTTTTATGTATATTAGATATGTTCAATATACATACATGCTTCATATCTTAAACAAACTTATTTTGACTATCTTATTTATGTATTGAAAAATCAAGTTTGATAAAAATACAAGTTTTGTTTTTGATAAAATTTGCAAGACTCAAAAATGAATTGATATGATTGATATATGTCTTGAAATTTTTATCACATGTTTGTGTTTCAATACAAAATGTTAAAACAAGTTTTGTAGATTTTTAGAAGTGTTAAAAGATTTTTCAAAATATTTTAAACTGTTTTTCTGGCCCAGAATTCTGTTCCAGGCTTCAACCAGTCGACTAGGGTGAAGTCGGTCGACCGGGTCGGTCGACCGACGTGCACAAATCTGTGCACGTTTAGCAGCTTTGGGACGGTCGACCCGGACGGTCGACCGGTCTGAGAGCAGTGCTCTCTGTTTGTTTGGGTCGACCGGGCCGGTCGACCGTGGTTGCCCAACGGTCACAATTCTGACCGTTGGCGGTCGACCGGACCGGTCGACCGCTGCCTGTCAGAGCTGCCAGCTCAGCTCTAACGGCTAGTTTTGTATTGGGGCTATATATACCCCATATCTTCATAGTTTTTGAAGAAGTTTTTAAGAGAAAAAATTTCAGACCTTCTTAAGTATTTTTAAAGAGTTTTCAAAAGTATTTGGGGCTTTAATCTTTCAATCTTTATTGTTTTGGGTTTTTGGAAAATCAAAGAAAACTAGGTTTTGGGATTTTGATTTGATCTTTCATTTTCTATCTTTCACAAGAGACTTCCCAATTAGTTTTTCTTTGTTGCTTGTTTCCAAAAACACCTTGTTTCCACACTTGAGCTATCATACTATCCTAATCTATTTGGATCATTTGTTTTGTGGAAAAAGAGAAAAGAAAGAGAGTTTAAGTTTGTGGTCTTTGGAACCACTTGTTGTACACCCTTATTCTTTGTGTATCCCTCTTAGGTAGAAGTGATCGGGTGATTGGTTTGCTCCCTCTAGAGAGAGGTGGAGTTTGGTTGTAAACCCTCTTCGGTAGAGGTGTTGTTGTTGTTGTTGTTTGGCTATGGGCCTACCCCTCGGTTGTGAGGTGGTTGTTTGAGAGAGGAGTTCGGTACTCTATTGTTGTACAAATCCTTCTCGGTGAAGGTTCCCTCGGTGGGAGTCCTCGGTGGACGGTATAGTGGATTGGAAATCCTACACGGTGGTGTAGGCGGGGATGTAGAGCAAGGGTGCTCGAACCTCGAAACATATCCGTGTGTTTGCGTTTGATCCAATATCTCTCAACTCTCTCTCTCTCTCTCATTTATTTGTGCAAAGCATCATTCATAACATCATATCATATTTGCTTGTGTTGAGCATAATTCATATTGCCATATCATATATTGCTTGCATTTGTGCCTTGCATATATTCATATTGATATATCATCTTATATGCTTGGTTGTTTGTGTGCGCCTCACTTGTACTTAATCAACAAGAGCTTCACATAGCACCTCAACCCATTCAAGGGGAATCAAGAGGAGTTAGTCCAGAGCCCTTCACGGGGAATTCGGCTACACATGTTGATTGTACTAAGTGTGTTGCAAAATTTGCATTAGCTTCCGCATTTAGCGCACTTAGTTTTGCATTTAGTTTTTAGATTAGCACTAACACCTATTCACCCCCCCTCTAGGTGTTTTTCATATTAATGATGTTTGCATTAAGGCAAGAGACTCACGGGTATACATGTATATTTATTAGATTTGAATAAAAATGCATATACATGAAGTAAAAACATGAAATAGGCAAAACAAGTGTAAATGAAAGAATCATCAAAACTAGCCTATATATGTGCATATAGTGGGTACAAATGAGCATGAAGTGCAAACATATATGAATCAATTTGTTCTCACTATTTGTACATGTATAAATACAAGTTTTGATAAAAACTACATTTAAACTAGTATTTACCACATGAAGCACATAAAACAAATAAATATGAACATGCTATGTGATATCACAAATGAATAGTATGTAAATAAAATAAGAGTTTAAAAATAGTTACCAACTAAGGAACTATGTTCCAAAACTCCAAACATGGTGGTTGTCCCACCAAAACTCCTTGATAGCGGTGCATCAAATGTATGTCCTTCAAGTCCATGCAATCACCACCAAGGCACCAAATCTCTCACGTCTTGTGAGAGCCCTCACCTACATCAAAAACACACGGTGGGGGTTTTGGTACCCATTTTCTTTTGGGTCCTTGGGGGTTAGCTTTGTAAGGAACCCAATAATTTTGTTAGCAAAATTTACATGATGAATCCTATCATAACAAAACTTTGCTAAATGGCCTTTGCGGCCACAATGTGTACATTTGTACACCTTAGGATGCTTATGTGTATGTGTGTGATCATGTCGTGCAACATAAGCATATGCATGATGATGTGCATGAGAATGTGGAGCTTATTTCTTTGAAAACAAAGATTCCAATCTATTGTGATTAAAAGCACAAGAGCTCAAAGTAGAGCTCAAACTATCAATTTTCTTTTTCAAAAATTTCACTTCATTGTGTCTTGGACCGGGCCGGGCCATTACCAACCCTAATTGCAAATGTGAACTATGGATAGGGATGATAATGGGTCGAGGCCAGCCAATAGGACCCCCAACCTAGCAAGAAAAAAGTCCAAGCCTGGCCCCAGCCTGGTCAGTAATCGTGCTGGGGTTGGGGTTGAATCTAAGTCCCAGTGTTTTCTCGGGCCAAGGTTCGGGCTTACCTTCGGCCTGGCCCCAACCCGACCCCCAGCCTGTATAAAAGCCCCAAAGAGCCTTTAAGCCATAAGGCCTATAACTAATTCTGTAACCTGTAACCCATTACAATATTACCCTAAATTTATATCACATTCGCCTCTCTCCCTATCTCTCTCTGTCTCTCTCGTCTCTCTGCCTCTCTGGTCGCTTGCATCTCGCCCCCTTTCTCTCTGATCACATCTCAACTCTTGCCTCGCCTTTTCGATCATCTCGCCGAGATTATGAAGAACGAGAAGAGGAGAAGATTGTGTATTGTTGTATGTACTTAATTGGGTATCAAGTTTTACTCGATAATGGTTTTACCGTGAACATTATTATCTAATATTAACACTGAATCATTCTTATCTTTGTAGCTTGTTTTTTTTTCTCCTCATTACACTAGTATGGAAGTTTGACTTCTCACCCCTTCATGGTTTTGATCATCGCCATCCTTAGTGATGATGAGTGTGCATTGCTAGCTACAAGGTGAGTGTTATAACTTGACTTTGTTTAGTGACACGAGCATATATTGAATCAAATTTGATTGTGTTTCTTATATGTTGTGATTCTCAATTTGAGAGATGGGCAGTAGTTGTGCAAGATTATGAGGGTTGATCAAAGAAATTCCTGGGGATGAGGAGGTGAGCAAGGGGCTAGTAGGGGCCAAGTATATACTGTAGAGAACCCGAGGAGAGGTTGTCAAGAATACTGCTCTCCTTGATGAAATTGTATGCGGGCACTCTTCGATACTTCAAAATTGAGGTTTATGTTGAAGAATTCGATGATTTGTGTGGAGCAACTCTAAAATAAGAAATTTCTTTAAGATCTGATACAAGTTTCTCTAGACTCTGAATTTTTTTTTCATATAAAAGAGCCAGAAGAATTCAACATGAAAAATGTAAAGATGGGTGGATTCTTTTGGTGATGAAATATGAATCGAACACAATGCTGGGATGCAAGTTTGTTAAGTTTGGATTGAGGTTGACTTGAAGGTTGATATGTAAATTATGGAGGCATCATTTGAAATGTAGAGGAAAGAGGTGATTTTTATGAGGGTGAAATAATTGTTGCATGAAACTATATGAGTCCAAATTCTCTTAATACTGTTTTTATTGTTTTGCATGTGTGATTGTTGTCGGAATAGTGTGTGCTCATATTTTATTTAACGAAATGCATGAGTGAGAATTAGATACTTTTGTTCAATGTCCTACTCTCTTTCAAAAGATGAGAAGAAAATGGAAAAAAAAAGGAAGGTAAAAGCAGTCCCAAGGGTCGGCCCTTGAGATCCGATCTGGCACCAGCCTATTATGATCCCTAACTACGGGCGGCACCATTGATAATAAGAAACAGAAGGAGATATGCTATCAAACTCCAAGTCAATTGATTCTAACGGTTTTAAGCTCAGAACTTTCTGGTCATCTAGGATAAATTGCACTAGTTTTATCAATATTGCACATATATATCCTATTACTTTTTTCCCTGCACTTAAATATCCTATTCTTTATTTTTTAATTCAATACTCAGGCATGTTATAGTAAAAAATTGAAGATGAAAATGCCCTTAGAATGAAAAAAAACTCGTCCCTGCAAATTATTTTGCTGATTTTTTTAAATTCATCTGCAATATACCCTCATTTACTGGAAAAGAAAAGGAAAAAATATTAAAACTCTAAATCCTCAACCTTATCACATGTTTTTAATTATTTATCTTAGCATCTTTAATATTAGAAATTTAGTTATTTTTTAGTTACCTAATCATCAACCCAAATGGTATATAAGCCAATTCAGCAAATCTTGACTAAAGTCAATTCCCCTTGGTTATGGAAGCTAATGGGAGTGATAATTATTGTTGTAAAATTTTTTCTATCAACTGAGCAATCATATATGTGACATTTTCTTTTTTAACTTTCATTCTATATAGGCATTTGAAGCAATCTATCCATCAAGACTAAGCAAGTTACTTCAATATCTAAAGTTAGATTTCATAAGTCTCTGGTCTATCACAACCCAACACGATCGCTCAAGGTCAAGAGTTAAATATTCAAAGAATTTGGCCTGTGACAACTAGCCTCAAGTTTCTTGATCCAAAATGAATAGTTGCAAATTCATATTCAAATAGTTAATTTCAGATTATGTTTTATATATGTGAAGTTCAATGCTAATATCAAACTTGTGACAGTTTTCATAAAATGGATGTTGTCTTGATAAAAACTGGTGATTCAATGTTAGAGATGATCGTATTGGATTTGTGATGTTTTGGCTGAAATGAAAGGTTCATCTTAATGATATTTATTAGTGTTATTTGGTAGTATTTTGTCAATTTCTCCGTCTTATAGTTTTGCTTTTGGTGATGTTTGTCTTGAAGTCTCGATTAATAGCAGTGATGTCTAAATATTTTTTCTTTTTCTTTATTATCAAGCATGTCTTAGCAATTCTGTAGCTAGGCTTCTATTACATTGTGTGCTTAAATTATATAGCTTTTGGAAATAATAATATTTGATTACACTATCTTTGAACTACTTTTAATTTTGTTATTATTAAAATCGGTTATCCAATATGAAGTGTGTAGAATTTTAGATAAACAGAAACTTTGAGGATAGGGATTAGGATTACTTCAATGGAAGCAATAGTTGTGGTAGGTTCAATCTTGCTCCTTATGGTTGTCTCGATCCTCGATGGTAGGTGGACGTTACTAGAACAGTCACCCTTGAATTCATAGTTCAAGTACCTAATAAAATCACTTTGTAACTGAGAGGAAAGAGATGTACTCTTTAGTAAAAGAAAAATTTCTTCTATGGAAGAAAAAACTTTAACCCACATTCTATTTCTCAAGAGTTTATATAGTGGTTAGGAGATAGGATTGTAATCCTCATCTCCAACCAACATGATCTTAGAAGATAGAGTTGTAATCCTCATTTCTAATCAATAAGATCTTTGGAGATAGAGTTATAATCTAACAACAACTATCAGGATCTAGATCAATCTTGATTTGAATTTCAAATCAAGATTATCTTATCTTATCCTGATTAGATCTTTTATATATTCTTATTGGGTCCAGCCCACTATGGGTGCCTAATAAAGTCTCAACCCGCCTTATTTTTTACATCTCCCACTCGCACATAGTGGATATAACATGCATTCTCACTCTCAATCTACCAAAGGGTATTCCATTCATACTTGATAAGTGAACCATGCGACCGTCGAGCCACATGCAAGAAAATTTTGAGAGAATGATGCCAAATCTCGCAAGATGATTAGTCTCTAAAATTGAATATTTCATACCACATCTTCACATTTAATTAATATTTAAATCTGTTAATAACATCTCTCTTATATGTTTCTAGGTCCATGGCATGGAATGAAGAAAAAGACTCAAAATTAACATTTAATTGGTGATTAAAAACCTACAAGAATAGCCAATGACTTTGGAGGGTGGTTTCGTCAAAATCAGGGGCCCAAATCTGGAAACCAGCAAGTACAACAGATAGGAGGGCGACGTGACAGCGCACGGCAGGCGGCACCGCACGCACGGCCACACTATGGCCGCGGAAACGCGGCTGTGGAGCCACGCATCAAGATTTGACGCGCGGAAAAACGGCTGTGGAGCCGCGCGTCAAGATTTAACGTGCGGCTCTGTACCTGTACCCTGGTGCCCAGTTTTACCTGTAAATACCTTGGGATTTTAGAGCACTAGGGGAGGAGTTTTTGAGGTGTTTTAGGTTAGTTTTTGGGGTTTTCTCCTTGTTGTAGTTTAGGGTAGTTTAGTTTAGTTCTTCTTCTTCCTCCTTTGTATTTTCAATTTCTTTTAGATCTTATAATAGGAGAGAGAGAGTGGTACATGAGTGGAAAGCAAGAGTGCTTGTAATGGAAGGTGATAATCTATGAAAGGTTCTCTCTTTACCTCTCCTTATTTTCTTCTCTCTAAATCCCTTTTATATGTTTAGCTAATTTTCTCTCATGGCAACTAACTACTAACCACTAACTTACTAACTTCTTACTTGATAATCCACATGAATCTAATAGCCTCTACTTGGCCTTGCTCTTGCAAGAGCCATTGTTGGCTTATGATGATGAATTCTAACACTCTAACATCCTAACTCTCTAACAAGCTAACATTACTTTACTCTATGCTTACTCTGTTTGGTTTTGATGGTTTAAGTGTAGCTTGCACTTGTTTTGTTGAGTTTGGATGTGATGAGTTAACATATAGGTTATGCTTTGAAACGCTTTTGAACCAAGGACTAGTGATGGTCAAGGATACATGTGAGGCAACTATCACTAAGAGGTTAGCATGGTTAGTAGAGCCATTAGTAGTTTAGTAGCCATGGATTTTCTTTCCTTTTTACTTTATTTTAGAAATATATCAAAGATCACAAATACCATCTTTTCTATATTTCCCACTTCTTTGTGTTTCATTGTACCCTTCTCTTTTCATTATTTGTTTTCTTTTCTTTTCATTCTTTCAAACATTGAAGAATCGTTAACACAAATACGTGAACATTCCTGTAAAGCTTCTATCGCTTTCCTCCATGTGGATTTGACCCGTTTAGCCTCTATGCTATAACGAAAATATCGAGGAAGCCAAAACACGCACTTTTAATTATTGATTTCAAAACATACAGTTTTCGTGCACGGTTTTCCCCCGATCAAATTTTAGCGTCGTTGTCGGAATGGGAACGATTTGATTTCACATTTTTGTTAGCTTTTCTTCTTTATTTTTTTGGTGTACAGGTACAATTTTTTGCATTGTAGAAAGTCCACACTTCCTTTTGTCTGGTTGAGTAAATTCTTGTATATTATTATATTCTGTTGCTCGTTTCTGTTATTTGTGCAATATAATAATTTATGAACTAAAATACAAAAATTAGATGCTTTAAAACGGTTTAGATATTTGCATCTAGGCACGTATCGATTTCAATTCCAATATGCTGTATTTTATTCTTGTGTTGTTGTGATCTTGACGGAGGTATACATATTGCATTGCATATAGTTAGGACAAAAACGTGGGTGATTTACTCTGTTTGTGTGTTCATTCTTATCTATATTACACACTTGCACAAATTGAATTTAAGTGAAAAACCCAATACAACATAAGGTGGGGAAGTCATTACCCCCCTTAGCCTAAAAATCACCTCCCCACTCACACAACTCAAGCCTAAATAAAACTTACTAGAGTTGGCACCTAGGAATATCTCGGACTCATTTAGGAGATTGACCTAAGGGGAAAGTTGTTAGAGTTTGACTCTTATCAAATCGGTGTCTAAGATTGGGGATTGAGAGGCGAAACCTCGAAGAATAGTGGTTTGGCATAATTAGGCCCGTTGCTCCGGCACGGATACCTCCCACTGATCTTGCTGGTCGATTAACTTGTGGTCAGATTCTGACAAGGTACCCATAGTGAACAGTCTAACCAGTTAGGAGTCGCTAGGTCTAAGTCCACCCTAGCATAAGCTTGTTTTTCTTTCTTTTTCTTTTTCTTTTTCTTTATTTGTTTGTTTGTTTGTTTGTTTTCTTTTGGTAAATTGTGAAATAGATTTTAACAACAACAATTTTCTTCAATCCTAATATGAATTCATATTTAACCCCGATCTCATTTGACTTGGATAACTCTGACCCGGCTATGTACAACATGAACTAACCATATAGACAGGATTGGGATTATTCGACTCAATATGACCCATATCTCCAATCTTATGATCATAATTTTTAAAATAATTTCAACTCTTCACAGAGTTAATGGGGATTCACCGCCCCTCGAGTTAAATTTTCAATCACATTGTCCATAATTTTCACAATATTCATTCCCCGATTCTGCTTCATATCCTCCTTTTCTTGAACCACCAATTAAAGAAAAATCATCATTGCAAAGGACTTTGGAAGAAGCGATAGAGGTCAAAAAATAATTTGAAGACATGGTGGCCTCATCATGTCCATAAAATTCCAAAAATTTATAGAGTTCTTTTCCAGAACCACTCAAAGAAAAATCATTGTGGAAAAAACTATGAAATTCGTATAAGAAACCGAGTGAATAATGCAAAATATGATTGAGTTTCCATGTCCATCAGATGTTCATATGACTCAAGAATCTTGTCATTTTAGAAATCCAGCTTCAATTCATCATACCAACCTGAACTTGACCAACATCAACCTCTTGATAGTTTGACAAGTTATCCATTTTTTTAATTAAACTTGAAGATGAATGTAAACCTGAGTTTCAATTTAACGATTCGAGTCTGATCCTTGAATCAAATTGACTCCCGTAGTGTTACCTGCACTAAGTAACGTTCTTAACCCAGTTTTGATTCCCATAATTCCTGAACTTGAATCGATCATCTCACCCATGCACATTCCTTCCGTGGACGAAAATCAAGATTCAATTTCATTACATCCATTTGAACTTGCCTAAAATTTTGAGAACCACCTTGACATTTTGGCAAGTTATCCTTTTCTCGAAATTGAACTTGACCTTAAAAGTGATCCTAAACCTCAAATTGGTAATTCCATTTCACTTTTTGATTCAATAATGACTGTGGTATTTTTTTCAGATTTTTTTCTCTATTCTAGAATCGACACTGAATACGGACCAGTACACCGTGAAATTGAATTACCAATATCTTATGATCACTCTTCATTGATGGAAAAGTGTGTGAACATCAATTCTTTGGTTTGGACCCCATTTTTAAACCAATTTCGGCTCCCCTTATTGAATATCGACTTGATCTTAGTCAAATTCTCGAGTTGGTATCGATTTTTATTCCTGTTCCATTTGAGTTCAAATTAATCATCTCCCAAAACACACTTCATTGCTGGACAAGGATGTTGAAGAAAACGACTCAGTAATTATTTTTATAAATTGAAAATTAAATGGGGATAATTTTTTAAATAAGACCATTTTCTCAATCATTCTTTTACTGGGTCGTATTAGAGAGGTCACTGATGGGTTTATACAAGATCTACGATATCTGAATTGGGTAGCAACGCTTGGCCCAATCAGACCACCACCGGAGCCACCACCATGAGGTAATTCTTCTTCCCTTCTCATTTGTTTCATGCATATACACATTCACGATGCATTGAGAACAATGCATGAGATAAGTGTGGGGGAAGGGTTTACTAACATAATTAGTTTTACATTTTCTTTCTTTTACATTCTTTTTAGGAACTTTTTAAAAAATTTCTTTTGTATAGAAACTCTTTTCTTTTCTTTTTACAAAACTTTTTGAATTAAGAAAAATAGTTATAATTTATTTTTAAGAAAATTAAGATTATCTTAGGAATTAGGAAGACCTAAAATTATGAATTTTTAAACCAAATCAAAATAATATATCTTGTTTAAATTTTAGGATAAGGAAGTAAGATTGGAAAGATAAATTACTCTTGAATTTTTTTTCTTAGATTTATGCACTTCACACTTACACATTTTTTGAGATTGAAACAAAGACTGAAAATACCATAAAAATGCCATAAAATAAAATATATATAAAATAAATGATGACAAAATCACTTATTAAAGTTGGGTAATATGCTTCAGGAAGCATGATTATTCATGCTTAAAACGGTAGACAAAAATAAGTCAAAATAATCCTCTTAAGTTTTATGGACTTGTTTACTCGAGTCCTTAAGTCTGAGAGATGTTTTCTCATCTGGTGCCCTAAAACTATCTGGTTTGGGAGTCACCGGCTAAAGGCTCACTACTCTCGGTAAATAAGAAAGCCTAAAAAAACTAAGGGAAGAAAAAAAAGAGTAAAAAGAAAAAAATAAATATACACATATCAATGGCACGAAAGTTTGAGTCAATATCTCAAAAATCTTCACAGTTCACAAAGTACATATTTTTCTAAGAGTTTTATGAAAGATCAAAGAATCAATTCAATTTTAAATTCTTATATTTAATTTATAACAAGATTTTGCATTTTGACTTAGTTTAAGGAATAATAATTTCTGGTTAACCTATGACCTTGGATGACTTAAATTTCACAAAAATATTTCAATACTTTTCTCTATTTCAAAATGTGTTTTCAATATACTAACATTTGATTTCTTTCTTTATGGATTTTGTAGGTGTAATCCGCTGAAAACCTTCAGGAGATAAAACTCCTCCTCTAGGGGAAACCTAGAGGTTTAAAGGCTTGTTGTACATGCTCAGTGCAATCGCGTCACCTGCGAAAGTTGTGTAATAATTTTCTTATTTTTTGTTTTGCTTGGGACGAGCAAAAGATAAGTGTGGGGTGTGATTAGTCTCTAAAATTGCATATTTCATATCACATCTTCACATTTATTTAATATTAAATTCAGTTAATAACACCTCTGTTGCATGTTTCTAGGTCCATGGCATGGAATGAAGAAGAAGACCCAAAATCACCATTTAATTGGTGATTAAAAGCCTACAAGAATAGTCATTGACTTTAGATGGTGGTTTCGTCAAACCAGGGGCTCAAATCCGAAAACCAGCAAGTACAGCAGATAGGAGGGTGACGTGGCAGCGCGTGCCAGGCAGCGCCGCGCGCGCGGCCACACTATGGCCGCGAAAACGCGGCTGTGGAGCCGCGTGTTAAGATTTGACGCATGGCTCTATACCTATACCCTGGTGCCCAGTTTTGCCTATAAATACCCTGAGATTTCTATAGCACCAGGGGGAGGAGTTTTTGAGGTGTTTTTAGGTTAATTTTTAGGGTTTTCTCCTTGTTGTAGTTTAGGATAGTTTAGTTTAGTTCTTCTTCTTCCTCTTTTGTATTTTTCATTTCTTTTAGATCTTGTAATAGGAGAGAGATGGTACATGAGTGGAAAGCAAGAGTGCTTGTGATAGAAGGTGACAATCTATGAAAGGTTCTCTCTCTACCTCTCCTTGTTTTCTTCTCTCTAAATTTCTTTTACATGTTTAGCTAATTTTCTCTCATGACAACTAAATACTAACCACTAACTTGCTAACTTCTTACTTGATAATTCACCTGAATCTAATAGCCTCTACTTGGCCTTGCTCTTGCAAGAGCCATTGATGTCTCATGATGATAGATTCTAACACTCTAACATTCTAACTCTCTAATAAGCTAACATTACTTTACTCCATGCTTACTCTTATTTGATTTTGATGGTTTAAGTGTAGCTTGCACTTGTTTTGTTGAGTTTGGATGTGATGAATTAACATATGGGTTATGCTTTGAAACACCCTTGAAGCAAGGACTAGTGATGGTCAAGGATACATGTGAGGCAACTATCACTAAGAGGTTAGCATGGTTAGTGGAGCCATCAGTAGTTAGTAGTCATGGTTTTCTTTCCTTTTTTACTTTGTTTTAAAAATATATCAAAAACCACAAATACCATCTTTTCTATGTTTCCCACTTCTTTGTGTTTCATCGTACCCTTCTTTTTTCATTCTTTGTTTTCTTTTCTTTTCATTCTTTCAAATATTGAAAAATCGTTAACACACACGTGAACATTCCGGTAAAGCTTTTATCTCTTCTTGTCCCTATGGATTTGACCCGTTTAGCCTCTATGCTATAACGAAAGTATCGAAGAAGCCAAAGTACGCACTTTAAATTATTGATTTCAAAACATACACTTTTCGTGCACGATTTTTCCCCGATTATAATATCAGCATTGAACACCTCTAAAAGTGTCTCGTCATACACCAGACTCATTTGGTCACATCGTATTTGGTACCTCCAATTCCTCATATTTGGAGCTATACCAAATACCTTTTAATTTTATTTTACAGGTTCCACAACGACATAACTTTCCAGCAGTAAACCATAAAACATTAATGTGTTACTAAATAGTCTTCTCTTCACTCTCATATTACTTAGTTTTGGTGCAATTGCTTTCCCAATAATATCTCATTAGGCCGAATCAATTTTGACCATTGGAAATACATCAAAGTAGCATTCACTGCACCTCCACTTTATAATACAGTCAAAAGTTACATAGGGCAGATATAAAGTGTGGTCAATTATGTTGATCCATAAGACTCACACAAATAAAAAGTAGGATCATTCTTTCATTTCCTTATTTTGATCGCTAAGCACATGTAGTATGAAATACATGCTATTGTGAAATTCTCTTTTTAAGTAAAAGAGTGTATGTCACAATCTAACACCGTACAGATCTTAGTCCAGTTGCTATGCAGCGCCTTACTCGAATCCTCTGTTGGCCCAGAGGCCTTCCACTCTATTTTTGATGATGATTAACTCATGTAGTTATGTTTACTAATAATCTTGTGTTGTTTAAGATTCAGATCATTAACCAAGATATTAGTTGGTGATTGCTTCAACAAGATGTTTTGGAAGCTTTCACATGGTGATTCCAGTGCCCGAGCATCAAGATCATACATTTGCACTCGGTGGATCACGTTTGGGATCGAGTCGGCTTGAAGATTGAAGATCGTCAAGAAGATTTAGGTATCCTAGTTTTAATTTAGTGTGTTTAGATCCATTTGTAAAGATAAGAATAGTTGATATGCTCAAGTGCACTTACACACACGTTTTATGTTTGGATTTTGATTTTCATGAATAGTTTAGATCAAAACAAGTTTAAATAGTTTTTATGTATATTAGATATTTCAATATACATACATGCTTCATATCTTAAACAAACTTATTTTGATATGTCTATTCATGAGTTTCCTATTGAGAAAAATACATGTTTGATAAAATACAAGTTTTGGTTTTTGGTAAAACTTTCAAAACACAAAAATAGTTTGAATTGCTTGATATTTGAGTTGAACTTTTTATCACATGTTTATATATCAATGCAAAATGTTAAAACTATTTTTGGGGATTTTTTAGAAGATTTTTTAGTATTTATTAGAATATTTTTTAACAAGTTTTTCTGACCCAGACTGTTGCCTGCCAGGCTCTGGCGGTCGACCCGGACGGTCGACCGTATTCCAGAGTCGGTCGACTGCTCGGTCGACCGACGTGCACAGACTTGTGCACGTTGGCCAGGCACAGGGCACGGTCAACCGGACGGGTTGACCGGACCAGAGAGCTTTGCTCTCTGTATCTGGGCGGTCGACCGGGATGCCCCAACGGTCATAAATATGACCGTTGGAGGTTGACCGGGCGGTCGACCGCCAGCCTGTCAGGCTGACAGATCAGCCTAACGGCTAGTTTTCTGTTTGGCCTATATAAACCCCATTTCTTTGGGATTTTGGCTAAGATTTTTAGAGAAAAATTTCCCCATTCTCTAGTTTTAAAAACAAGTTTTCAAAAGTGTTTAAAGAGCAAAAAGATTCATTTTATTTGTTTTAAAGTGTTTTGTTATTTTTAAAGAAAATAGGTTTTGGGGAATTAGTTTCTTGTTCTTCATTTCTATATCAATTTAGTATTTTCCCAGAGATTTTCTTTGATCAAAACACTTTGTTTTTCCACACTTGAGCTTATCATCTATCCTATTCTATTAGGATCTTTGTTTTGTGGAAAGAGGAAAGAGAGTTTGTGGTCTTTGTAACCACTTGTTGTAAAAACCCTTGCTTTGATTGGGTTGTTCCCTTTTTTGTAGAGGTTGAGGATTGTGGTTTGCTCCCTCTTTGGTAGAAGTGGAGATTTGTGTTTGCTCCCTCTTGTGTGAGGTGGAGCTTGGTGTTTGTATCCCTCTTCGGTAGAGGTGTTGGTTGTTGTTTGGCTACGGGCCTGCACCTCAGTTGTGAGGTGGTGTTTGAGAGAGGAGTTCGGTACTCCTTGTGTTGTAACTAATCCTCCTCGGTGGAGGTTCCCTCGGTGGGAGTATAGTGGATTAGAAATCCTTCTCGGTGAAGGCGGGGACGTGAGCTAGGGGCTCGAACCTCGAAACATATCTTTGTGTTTGCGTTTGATCCATTATCTCTTAACCCTCTCTCTCTTTTATTTGTGCAAAGCATCATTCATTCATTCATATCTTATTGCTTGCATTTGTGCCTTGCATTATTTCATATTGTTCATCTTTATATGCTTGGCTTGCTTGTGTGTGTGCCTCACTTATACTTAACCACAAGAGTTTCATATAGCACCTCAACCCTTATCTAGGGGAATCAAGAGGAGTTAGTCCAGAGCCCTTCACGGGGAATTCAGCTACACTTGTTAGTTGTATTAAGTTTGTGCAAAATAGTTTTTAGCTTCCGCATTTAGTTTCTAGATTAGCATTATCACCTATTCACCCCCCCCTCTAGGTGGTTTTCAATTGGTATCAGAGCCTACGCTCCTGATACTTAGGCTTAACATCCTAGGAGTGAGATCCTTATTTGCTAATCTACATTTGCATTTGCACATATTTTTGTTTGCACACATTTAGTTTGGACCCATGGACTTCATGACCCCTCCTATGTTTGATTCTTCCAACATCATTGTTTGGAAGACTAGGATGTCCATCTATTTACAAGCCCTAGGATATAAGGTTCACCTTGCCATTACCAAGGAATCCTACCTTAGTGATAGCAAGCATATAGAGGCCAATGCACTTGCCCTAGAGGCTATTAGAAGCACGCTTCCTAAAGATTATCTTATGCATGTTTCTAATCTTGATTCCGCCTTTGCAGTGTGGAACAAGTTGACAACCACCATCACCTCCAAGCTTCAAGTGCATATCCAACAAGAAGAGGAATCTAGTGGAGAATCTGAGTCACAATGCTACATGGTCCAAGGGAATGACTCCCTTGAGGTACAATCGGAAACTCAACTAGATAGTTTTGATTCTAATTCTTCATGTGATGAATTTATTGATCCCCATGCTTTGAATGAAGAACTTACCATTGTTTGTGAAAAATTAATTGAAAAATATAACATTTTGAAAAAGAAGACCTTTGCTTTAAATAAAGAAAATGAAAATTTGTCTTCTAAACTTGACTTGGTTTTGCAAGAGAAAGAGGAGATTTCTAATGATAGGGATTCATTAAAATCTCAACTTGATCTTTCCTTAAAAGAAAATGAGTTTTTGAAAAATAAAAATGATTGTGAAAATATTTTGAAGAAAAATAAAGTTTTGTCTTCAAAAATTGAATTTGTTGTAAAAGAAAATAATTCTTTGAAAATAAAAATTGATTCTATTTCTAAGGATTTAGAAATTTGTTTAAAGAAAAATGAATTTTTGCAAAATAAGATTGATTCTCATGTTTGCCATGCTAGAGTAGCTTCACATAGTTCACCTATTGCATGTGCCACCTCTTCTTTAATTGAAAAAGATATATCTATGCTTAAGAAGAGTGTTGATTGTTTGGGCTCCACTTTGAGCCAATGTGCCAAGAGCCATACACGTTTGGAATCCTTATTTCAAAAAAAGCAAGTTCCATCTTTTCATGCACACCCTCCACGGCATACACATGCTCATCGCGGACACACCCATCACATGTATGCTCATGTGTACACTTGTACACATTGTGAACGTAAGGGCCACCTTACTAAATTTTGTTATGATCGTATATATGTTTCTAATTTAGCAAATAATTTTGTTTGGGTTAGAGAAGGGACTAACCCCCATGGACCCAAAAGAGTATGGGTACCAAAGACCACCCCTATTGTTTATGATGTAGGTGTGGGCTCTCACATGACGTGAGAGTAGCGGTACCTTGGAGTGGATGCGTTCCGTGACTCATGATGACTATTTGGATGCATCACTTTCAAGGGATGTTTGGTGGGAAGACCACTTTGTTTTGGAGACTTGGAGAGTTGCCTTTTAGGCTTTGGTAACGATTTCTAGCTCCTAATTATTATTTACATGCTTTTCATTCTATTCTTTATTAGCATGTTTTGTGGTTTATAGATTATTATGAAAATACCATGATTATTAGATCCTTGACATGCATGTATAGCCTTTTGAGACACCCATGTTTAAAATGGACTATTATTTTAGTGTTCTCACCTTTGTTTAGCTATCATGTTTATCATAGCTCTAATAACATGTGAATTTACATAATAATCTTATTTATGTTTTTCATGTTGATTTATATCTTGTTTTGATGCTTCATGATTTGAATATATGTTTAAATGTTAGTTTTCATTAAGACTAGGATATATACTTGTACATATAGTGGGCCACAAATAAATCTATATATGTTTGTGCTTGATTGCTTATTTGTTCCCATTAGATGTGTTAGTATAGTCTAGTTTTGATGATCCATGCATTTTAAACTTGTATTCCCATTTTTGAATTTGTTTTATGAATTCTTGTTTAACTTCATGTATATGTTCATCTTATCCAAATTATTGTTATACATATACATCCTTTGAGCCACGTGCCTTCATGCATATATCTTAGTGGACTCGTTGTGTTTGGATATGTATGTATACTTTAGTTTGTATAAGACATACATATACTTTGAAGATTAAATAATTCTTGATAATTTTCAAGTTTTAAGGAATATTGAGCTTAATTGAATATTTTCATGATCACGTTCTTCACATTGTATTTGTACACTCACCTTCATGTTTACTCATGTTTTGTTTTCATGAGTCATATTTATTCTTCATTGGCTTAGAGTGTTGACTATCTTGTGAATTTCATGTTTTATGAAAAATAATTTGTTTTATTCCTTACTTGAAGGATTTCGTACTAGTTAACAAAACTTTTCATTTTAACTAGGTCGTATTCTTCGTTGTGATATGAGGTATACACTTGCTATTATTGTTGTTTCAATTGGTATCATTGAATTCTTTCAATTTGTATCAATATTGTCATTTTTGTATACTCATATATATTGTTTTATGTATGTATGCTTTCAATTCTAATGGTATCAATTTCTATTGGTATCTAATTTTTCATACATATATGTTTTATTTGTGCTTATTATATCCCTATATCTTGAGCACAAATTTTGTTTATGCTAAGCTTGAATTGCTAATGACTATCATTTTTAATTGATTAGTTTTCAATTGGTATTCTTAAACAAGCTTATGTATGTGTTTAGTTTGTATTTCATAAAGGGGGAGAAAATTCGACTTTCATATTTCAATTGGTATTTGTATTTCCACTCCCTTACTTTATGATAGAAAATAAAAAAAAATTCAAATTGATATCATATACTTAAAAAGAAAATTACTCTCTTTTGATATCAAGATGTTTATTTGAATGATTTAAATTGGTATCTCAAAATTTTGTTTAAAGAAAATATTCAAAAGTTTTGATTTGTATTGCCTATATGCAAGGAGAGCTTAACATCTCTTCTACATATAGATTCATGTTGAGTGTATCTTGTATTGAGGAGCTTGACAACTCTTCTTTATGTCGTACACGTGTGTAGGGGGAGCTTCACATCTCCTCTTATGCATTGCATATTATGTGTTATGTGAATTAGTGCTTGTCATCCTTTCTTCATGTAATGCATGCATGTAGGGAAGTTAACTTAGCGTCTTTCTCTTCATGAATGTATATAGCATATACCATTTATTTATTGATCTATGTTTACTTTCAATTGGTATCAAGATGCTACTTTGACATATTTTCAATTGATATCTTAATTGATTGTCACCCCTATATTGATATTTTTTGTTTTAGACAAAAAGGGGGAGAAAAATTTATTGTTTTGCTTTAGCTTTTACCCCTTTATTGATGATTGACAAAAAGGGGGAGAATTATTTAAGAGTTTAAACATGCATATAAACTTGACATCTTCTCTATATGCATAATTGGTACATGTTTTATATGCATATATATTTATGTTTTTGCATATATTAAGTTTAATTGGTATCTAGAGCATGTTTATTTGTTTTTGAACATTTCATTGGTATCTAGAGCCTTTTATTGTTTATGCATATCTATGCATGTTTCATGTTTCATGTTCATTGCATATTTATGTTTATTTGTTTATGCATGAGTTAAGGGGGAGCTTCTTTGAAGCTTAACTTTAATCCATACATATATAACTCCATGAGTTTTGTCATCATCAAAAAGGGGAGATTGTTGGCCCAGAGGCCTTCCACTCTAGTTTTGATGATGATTAACTCATGTAGTTATGTTTACTAATAATCTTGTGTTGTTTAAGTTTCAGATCATTAACCAAGATATTAGTTGGTGATTACTTCAACAAGATGTTTTGGAAGCTTTCACATGGTGATTCCAGTGCCCGAGCATCAAGATCATACCTTTGCACTCGGTGGATCACGTTTGGGATCGAGTCGGCTTGAAGATTGAAGATCGTCAAGAAGACTTAGGTATCCTAGTTTTAGTTTAGTGTGTTTAGATCCATTTGTAAAGATAAGAATAGTTGATATGCTCAAGTGCACTTACACACACGTTTTATGTTTGGATTTTGGTTTTCATGAATAGTTTAGATCAAAACAAGTTTAAATGGTTTTTATGTATATTAGATATGTTCAATATACATACATGCTTCACATCTTAAACAAACTTATTTTGATATGTCTATTCATGAGTTTCCTATTGAGAAAAATATATGTTTGATAAAATACAAGTTTTGGTTTTTAGTAAAACTTTCAAAACACAAAAATAGTTTGAATTGCTTGATATTTGAGTTGAACTTTTTATCACATGTTTATATATCAATGCAAAATGTTAAAACTATTTTTGGGGATTTTTTAGAAGATTTTTTAGTATTTATTAGAATATTTTTTAATAAGTTTTTCTGACCCAAACTGTTACCTGCCAGGCTCTAGCGGTCGACCCGGACGGTCGACCGTGTTCCAGAGTCGGTCGACCGCTCGGTCGACCGACGTGTACAGACTTGTGCACGTTGGCTAGGCACGGTCGACCGGACGGGTTGACCAGACCAGAGAGCTTTGCTCTCTGTATCTGGGCGGTCGACCGGGCGGTCGACCGGGATGCCCCAACGGTCATAAATATGACCGTTGGCGGTCGACCGGGCGGTCGACCGCCAGCTTGTCAGGCTGACAGATCAGCCTAACGGCTAGTTTTCTGTTTGGCCTATATAAACCCCATTTCTTTGGGATTTTGACTAAGATTTTTAGAGCAAATTTTTCCCCATTCTCTGGTTTTAAAAACAAGTTTTCAAAAGTATTTAAAGATCAAAAAGATTCATTTTATTTGTTTTAAAGTGTTTTGTTATTTTCAAAGAAAATAGGTTTTTGGGAATTAGTTTCTTGTTCTTCATTTCTATATCAATTTGGTATTTTCTCAAGAGATTTTCTTTGATCAAAACACTTTGTTTTTCATACTTGAGCTTATCATCTATCCTATTCTATTAGGATCTTTATTTTGTGGAAAGAGGAAAGAGAGTTTGTGGTCTTTGTAACCACTTGTTGTAAAAATCCTTGCTTTGATTGGGTTGCTCCCTCTTTGGTAAAGGTTGAGGATTGTGGTTTGCTCCCTCTTTGGTAGAGGTGGAGATTTGTATTTGCTCCCTCTTGTGTGAGGTAGAGCTTGGTGTTTGTATCCCTCTTCGGTAGAGGTGTTGGTTGTTGTTTGGCTACGGGCCTACCCCTCGGTTGTGAGGTGGTGTTTGAGAGAGGAGTTCGGTACTCCTTGTGTTGTAACTAATCCTCCTCGGTGGAGGTTCCCTCGGTGGGAGTATAGTGGATTAGAAATCCTTCTCTGTGAAGGCGGGGACGTAGAGCTAGGGGCTCGAATCTCGAAACATATCTTTGTGTTTGCGTTTGATCCATTGTCTCTTAACCCTCTCTCTCTTTTATTTGTGCAAAGCATCATTCATTCATTCATATCTTATTGCTTGCATTTGTGCCTTGCATTATTTCATATTGTTCATCTTTATATGCTTGGCTTGCTTGTGTGTGTGCCTCACTTATACTTAACCACAAGAGCTTCATATAGCACCTCAACCCTTATCTAGGGGAATCAAGAAGAGTTAGTCCAGAGCCCTTCACGGGGAATTCGGCTACACTTGTTGGTTGCATTAAGTTTGTGCAAAATAATTTTTAGCTTCCGCATTTAGTTTCTAGATAAGCATTATCACCTATTTACCCCCCCTCTAGGTGGTTTTCATCCTCTACCTACTCGTTCTTCTCAGCGCCTAGTTAAGATTCGTATCTGGCTTTTACATAGGCAACATAGATTGTGGGACTTAATTATCCATGTGAAGTCTTTAGAAAACAATATCTTGACTTCAATTAAGATGACATCTTAATCACAATTGATTCATCTCGTCACATTTGCGCCATGAACTCAATATCTCTCATCTTTGCTCGCTCTTCAAATGCCAAAGGCGATCACTCGTGTGAGTGAGTCGATCTTTGCCTGTTGACATACTCACGCTATGAAATCATTTTCATAGCTAATGTGTGTGCACAAAGTCGAAAAAAGACAATGCTTTATTCAATAATAATATCCACGAAATAAAGATCAACTGAGAATATATAAATCACAATCTATGAAGTGTTAAACTCCTGACATAAGCTTGATAAGCCTGACAAGTTATCGGCTTAGTCAAAGGGTCAGCAATCATGCGAATTATAGAAACATGTCCCAGGATCACCTCCTTTCGCACAATCATATAGCGGACAAAATGGTATCTTATGTCTATGTGTTTGATTTTCTCATGATACTTGGGATCCTTAGAGTAGGCAATAGCAATGGAACTATCATAATTTATAGTGATAGGCTCCTGAGCATGTGCGACAATGCCAAACTCTCGAAGGAATCTTATTAACCAAAAACCCTCCTGAACAACCGCGGAACCAGCAACGTATTCCGCCTCCATAATGGATAATGTAACACAGCTTTGCTTCTTTCTGCACTAAGTAATGGCCCCACCATTGAGCAGAAAAGTATAACCTGTAGTAGACATACGTTCGTCAGAGTTACCATCCCAGTCGACATCGCTGTAACCAACTAAGAGTAGGTCTGATGCTTGGTAGCATAGCATATAGTCTGATGTTTGAATATCCGCTTCACTGTTTTCGGATGAGCAAAGCCAGGTTTTGCTTGAGAATCACCACATATAAAGAAACACAATCAAATTTGATTCAATATATGCTCGTCTCACTAAACAAAGTCAAGTTATAACACTCACCTTGTAGCTAGCAATGCACACTCATCATCACTAAGGATGGCAATGATCAAAACCATGAAGGGTGAGAAGTCAAACTTCCATATTAGTGTAATGAGCAAAAAAAAACAAGCTACAGAGATAAGAATGATTCAGTGTTAATATTAGATAATAATGTTCACGGTAAAGCCATTATCGAGTAAAACTTGATACCCAATTAAGTACATACAACAATACGTAATCTTCTCCTCTTCTAGTTCTTCATAATCTCGGCGAGATGATCGAAAAGGCGAGGCAAGAGTTGAGATGTGATCAGAGAGAAAGGGGCGAGATGCAAGCGACCAGAGAGGCGGAGAGAAGAGAGAGAGAGAGAGAGAGTGAGAGAGAGAGAAAGAGGCGAATGTGATAGAAATTTAGGGTAATATTGTAATGGGTTACGGGTTACAGAATTAGTTACAGGCCTTATGGCTTAAGGGCTCTTTGGGGCTTTTATATAGGCTGGGGGTCGGGTTGGGGCCGGGTCGAAGGTAAGTCCGAACCCTGGCCCGAGAAAACACTGGGACTTAGATTCAGCCCCAACCCCAGCCCAATTACTGACCAGGCTGGGGCCAGGCTCGGACTTTTTTCTTGCTAGGTTGGGGGTCCTATTGGCTGGCATCGACCCATTATCATCCCTATCCATAGTTCACATTTGCAGTTAGGGTTGGTAATGGCCCGGCCCGGTTCAAGACAAAATGGGTCGGCACGAAAAATTTCGTTACATAAGCCGTCACGATGGGCTTTGAGTTGTTCCTTGACCGTAAATTTTATGACCTAAATAGTTTTGTACCATTCATAGGCTTGCCTTGGCACAGCACGACACGGCCTAGTGAAGGCACGACACGGCCGACAGAATGGGCTGATCCAATTAATAGTACCATTTTTAGCTCTTAATTAAATCCTCTTATAATTTAAGTTAAATCAAAACAATCTCAACAGTTAATTATATCCGATTCAAATTAGTTATTAATATTAATTCTGATAATTTAACTAAATGTGTCTCAGCTCCAATATTGCCCCTGATCTTATCTATCAATTGACAACGATGCTTCCCCACAATTTTTTAGATTTGCTATTTTAATGGAAGTTGAGAATGATGGAGGCATGCACTAGTTTTTTTCCCCTTACCAAACAAGTAACCTTGGCTTTATAATTTTTTTGCTAGATTGGCTTAATACTGAGTTATATTGATGACATCAGAAGTTAGTTTTGTAACAGCCGCCTTGTTTAAATCATGAATTAGCATCCTATATTCTAATTATTTATTTAACCTATGTAAATTCTACCGGAAATATAAAAAGGTTTAACTATTTCCTTTACCGCAATTTAAAAGTCTAAGCAATGATTCTAAGTGGGTCGTGTTACACAACCGGTGACCGGTTGAATTCGGATACTTATTATGCAAATTTAAAATTCTATATCGTTTAGAAGAAGTAATTATTAGGACATTAAAATATTATGATATAAGGGTATCCTATTCTAACATTTCCTGACTATAACAATACATGTAATTAGCTAAATACATATAGATACATGTGTAATAATACAAGAGATAATAACATTTTAATTATTCTATATTATGCCAGGCTTATATAGTACCTTGACATGAAATAAAGGGAGATATGGAAGGGAGGTATGAGAACTTATGGAGAGGTGTAATGTGGAGATTTAGTGAGGGAATATTGAGGGACACATGAATCTTGTGAAGAAGATTAAAACATAAAAGAGTGGAATGAAGGGAAAAAGCTCATTATTCATTCGCAAGCTCTCTCCCCCCTCCTCCACTCTCTCCTTTTCCCTTCTCCTCCTCCCACTTGGGCATCCGGCCACCCCTCTCAGCCGCCGGCCAAAGGCAGCAGCAGCCCCCCCTCTCCCTCTCACCTCCACATACTCTCTCTTTCCCTCTCTATATACCTAAACTCCAAATTCCTCCCTTAAAAACCCTAGATTTCACCTTTATTAAGACTCATTAGCACATAAAGGAGAGGATCTAGAGACGATACGGAAAAGTTAGCTGTCAACGTGAGTTTTGGGGGGAGAATTATGAAAGGGAGAGTAGTTTTTGAATTGTCAAGGTAATTAACATTAGGGTTTAGAAGTTTTAAATCTTTCTTTGTGGGTAAAACTTTTGATGTTATTATTATGTCTACATAGGTGTTGTTGGAGCCGGCGAATTGAGCGGAGTAGTCGAAGTGTCTTCCTTCAAGTGTTAGTAGAACTTAACCCTTGGACAATTTTTGCCGTAGTAAAAATTGTAATATAGTATGGTTTCTTAAGGAGGGTTGTATATGTGTATGGAATTCACTAGTAGTCTACATATGATTAGCACATAAGTGGGATGCATGTGAATGTGATCACTAATCTATGTTATGCTTGATTACTAACTAAGATGCATGCATGTTGTTGCTAGCACCTTGCATGAATATTGATACACCCGGATTTCAAACAATGAAATTAGAGGAATAGTGTAATTGTGATCACTAACCTTTGTCATACTTGATTGTTAACTAAGACGCATATACAATGCTACTAGTCCCATGCATGAATATTGACAATGAAACCATGCATGTATATTATTGCTAGTCCCATGTACAATGTTGCTAGTTCCATATATGAATACCAGTACACACATGCGAATATTAGCTTGTGGAGTGTGACATAACAATGCTTTAGTTAAAATTGGAATAAATTTATATATTGGTCAATTATGCAAGTTGCTACCCATTATGTCAAAGATTTTCATGAATTTGGCATGTATTATGTTGTTATTATAATGCAATAATCATTTATGTTAATGTCTTTCCTCTTTTATAAGTATTGCATTTTATTGCTTGCATAATAGTAAAATGAAGTTATTGGAGGAAAGGGCCGGTATAACCGGAGGTGATCGAAGAGGAGTACTATTATTATTTAATATATCAGAGGAAGGGACTAGGTGGAATCAGAGGTGACCGAAGGGGAGTACCTATTATTATTTAATATATCAGAGGAAGAGATCAGGTGGAACTGGAGAACACCGAAGGGGAGTACCTATTATTATTTAATATATCAGAGGAAGGGACCGGGTGGAACCGGAGGTGACCGAAAGGGAGTATAGTTATCATTAATATTGGAGTGTGTTTGGTATAAATCTTGATGCCTTGATTTTTTTCTGCTTGGTCAATTTAAAAGCATGCCTGTATATGTACTACTGTGTAGATTACCTTTTGAATTTAATTGTTTCTCTCACTCAGCTGTCGAGCTCACCCCATTATTTTAAACCCCCTTCAGATCTTAATAAAGGTAAATGACTCGCTTAGAGCCCAAAATTGGAAAGGCGAAAGGAGGAAAGACTGAACTCGCCCTTTTGAAATGTTTTTCCTTTACGTGTATATTCTTTTGGAACTTTATGTATGAAATCCTGTGCTAACATATGCTACAAATCTTGAAAATGAACTTAGAATGTATATTATAAATATGGTAATTAGAACTTGCCTTGGATTTCTGTTCTTGAGACAGTGGATGTAGATATGTTTAGAATAAAGAGTACTTGAAAAATTATGATTTGTTTATGGCTAGATTGATGAAATCAAAGCTAAAAATTATAAGTAGGCAATGCCAAGCCGAAATTACTTGATAAGTATCGGAGTAGACTCCCAGTTATATAAGAGATGTTGCTGATTTTGATTATTTTGGAAAATTTTAAAATAATCTGATTACTGTAAACTGAGACCGTTACAAGTTTAATTTGTTATTTTTTTTTGGCAATTCCTCGCTAATATTTTCAAGTATCTACTAGATTTTTACCCTATTAGTTTTCATGTATGAATTTGTACAATAAGTTATAAAATCAATTGCTTTAGAAACTATTAGACACAGAATGTGTGAAGTTGGTACGAACAAACACAAAGTAGGCACAAAATAGCAGGCCCAATTCTGACGCGAATGGACTGGCATGATTAGAACACGAATGAAGATACGAATGAGCCGGCCTTATATGGCACGTGGGTCAGCTCAGTTTCCAGTGAATTGGTACATGTGCTTTATGTGTAGGCCTACACAATACTCTGGGTCATGCCTAGGCCTCGGTATTTTTATGTCGGGGGACTGGGTTTGGCCCGGCTCGGCCCGTTACCAATCCTATTTGCAGTGATGGACGAATGTCAACACACGATACTCTTCTTTCCAACGCACAATCCACTAAAGATGCTTTTAAACTTCTGATGCTTTACATTTGCTCCAATTAAGCTTTTCTCTACTGGGCTTTGCGGAGTAGAGAACTCATTCTTAACTTTACACCATATCCGCGATGAAGATGTAGAAAACCATCAGACCTACTCTTAGTTTTACCTATAAATACCCTGAGATTTTCAGAGCTCCAGGGGGAGGAGTTTTTTGAGGTGTTTTTAGGTTAATTTTTAGGGTTTTCTCCTTATTGTAGTTTAGGATAGTTTAGTTTAGTTCTTCTTCTTCCTCCTTTGTATTTTTCATTTCTTTTAGATCTTGTAATAGGAGAGAGATGGTACATGAGTGGAAAGCAAGAGTGCTTGTGATAGAAGGTGACAATCTATGAAAGGTTCTCTCTCTACCTCTCCTTGTTTTCTTCTCTCTAAATTTCTTTTACATGTTTAGCTAATTTTCTCTCATGACAACTAAATACTAACCACTAACTTGCTAACTTCTTACTTGATAATTCACATGAATCTAATAGCCTCTACTTGGCCTTGCTCTTGCAAGAGCCATTGATGGCTCATGATGATAGATTCTAACACTCTAACATTCTAACTCTCTAACAAGTTAACATTACTTACTCCATGCTTACTCTTATTTGATTTTGATGGTTTAAGTGTAGCTTGCACTTATTTTGTTGAGTTTGGATGTGATGAATTAACATATGGGTTATGCTTTGAAACGCCCTTGAACCAAGAACTAGTGATGGTCAAGGATACATGTGAGGCAACTATCACTAAGAGGTTAGCATGGTTAGTGGAGCCATTAGTAGTTAGTAGTCATGGGTTTTCTTTCCTTTTTAATTTATTTTAAAAATATATCAAAACCATAAATACCAACTTTTCTATGTTTCCCACTTCTTTGTGTTTCATCGTACCCTTCTTTTTTCATTCTTTGTTTTCTTTTTTTTCATTCTTTCAAACATTGAAAAATCATTAACACACACGTGAATATTCTGGTAAAGCTTCTATCTCTTCTCGTCCCTGTGGATTCGACCCGTTTAGCCTCTGTGCTATAACGGAAGTATCGAAGAAGCCAAAGCATGCACTTTTAGTTATTGATTTCAAAATATACACTTTTCGTGCACGGTTTTTCCCCGATTATAATACCAGCATTGAACACCTCTAAAACTGTCTCGTCATACACCAGACTCATTTGGTCACATCGTATTTGGTACCTCCAATTCCTCATATTTGGAGCTATACCAAATACCTTTTAATTTTATGTTTGCAGGTTCCACAACGACACAACTTACCCAACAGTAAACCATAAAACATTAATGTGTTACTAAATAGTCTTCTCTTCGCTCTCATATTACTTAGTTTTGGTGCAATTGCTTTCCCAATAATATCTCATTAGGCCGAATCAATTTTGACCATTGGAAATACATCAAAGTAGCATTTACTGCACCTCCACTTTATAATACAGTCAAAAATCACATAGGGCATATATAAAGTGTGGTCAAATTTGTTGATCCATAAGGACTCACACAAATAAAAAAGTAGGGATCATTCTTTCATTTCCTTATTTTGATCGCTAAGCACATGTAGTATGAAATATATGCTATTGTGGAATTCTCTTTTTAAGTAAAAGAGTGTATGTCACAATCTAGCACCGTACAGATCTTAGTCCAGTTGCTATGCAGCGCCTTACTCGAATCCTCTACCTGCTCGTTCTTCTCAGCGCCTAGTTAAGATTCGTATCTGGCTTTACATAGGCAACATGGATTGTGGGACTTAATTATCCATGTGAAGTCTTTAGAAAACAATATCTTGACTTCAATTAAGATGACATCTTAATCACAATTGATTCATCTCGTCACATTTGCACCATGAACTCAATATCTCTCATCTTTGCTCGCTCTTCAAATGTCAAAGGCGATCACTCGTGTGAGTGAGTCGATCTTTGCCTGTTGACATACTCACGCTATAAAATCATTTTCATAGCTAATGTGTGTGCGCAAAGTCGAAAAAAGACAATGCTTTATTCAATAATAATATCCATTAAATAAAGATCAACTGAGAATATATAAATCACAATCTATGAAGTCTTAAACTCCTGACATAAGCTTGATAAGCCTGACAAGTTATCGGCTTAGTCAAAGGGTCAGCAACCATGCGACTTGTAGAAATATGTCTCAGGATCACCTCCTTTCGCACAATCATATGGCGGACAAAATGGTATCTTATGCCTATGTGTTTGATTTTCTCATGATACCTGGGGTCCTTAGAGTAGGCAATAGTAACTGAACTATCACAATTTATAGTGATAGGCTCCTGAGCATGTGCGACAATGCCAAACTCTCGAAGGAATCTTCTCAACCAAATACCCTCTTGAACAACCGCGGAACCAGCAACGTATTCCGCCTCCATAATGGATAATGCAATGCAACTTTGCTTCTTTTTGCACTAAGTAATGGCCCCACCATTGAGCAGAAAAGTATAACCTGAAGTAGACTTGCGCTCGTCAGGGTTACCATCCCAGTCGGCATCGCTGTAACCAACTAAGAGTAGGTCTGATATTTGGTAGCATAGCATAAAATCTGAATATCCGCTTCACTATTTTCGGATGAGCAAAGCAAGGATTTGCTTGGAATCATCTAATAAGGCCAATTGCATGGCAAATGTCTAGCCGAGTACACATCATAGCGTACATCAGGCTTCCAATAACATTTGAATTGGAAACTCGAGCCATATTCTCTATTTCCTTCAAAGTTTGAGGATAAATGCTAATACTCAAGGTACTACGTTTCTCGACAGAAGTGTCAACAGGCTTGTATCGGCAAAAAGCAAGTACAAGAATAAGTAAAGAGAGTGTGGGTCGATGTTACTGGTTTTGTGATTCTTCTGTAATAGCGAAGTGGCTATACGGGTCATATCCACAAGGAGGGAGAGCGATTGAAGCTTGATGCGGCTTCTTTATTCAAGAAAAGAGAAATTTTTGTTTTAAATAAAGAATTGGAAAATGAAAAGAAACAAAGTTTCAAGAATTGTTTGAAAATGATTTGGTGGTTTGTAAAGTTAGATTTTCTTAATGGTAAGAATGCATGGCTAACTTTCTACTAAGTGCTCCCATTAATCCTAACTTCTTGAAGATATAGCCTCACAATAGATCATAGGCAAATAAAATCTTTATGCATAGGAACTATTTACGTTGGGAACGAATGAAAGTCCTTCCTTTAACTTAGCTTTACGCGACAAAAACTTGGACATTCCCTTATCAAGATCCAATAGAAGGCGAGAATAAGGGAAGACACAAGTGCACTAATGGTATCGACAAAGTTAAAAGAAAAATCTCTAACTTACATCAACAAGTAAAACACACAACCCATAGATCATCAAAAACAAATTAAGTAAGAAATATAAGAAAGTTAATACTTGTAGGTAAGTTAGAGTTAGAACCCTCGTCTTAAGATGTCATAGCTCTAATTTGCACAAGGCTTGTTTGATACTATTGATTCATTTGGGTTTATCAATAAAGTGTTAGAGATTAGTGGGTTAGTAGTTAGTTAGCCATGCTATGGAGGAGTTAGTTAGACATGATAGTAAAAGAAACAATAAAAGAAAAGGGGTAAAGAAAAGAGAGTTACACTACAAGAAAGTAAAAGAAAAGAAGTGAAGAGAAGGAAAGTTACACTACAACAAGGAAGTAAAAGTAAATGGCAAAGACAAGTAAATAGAAAGAAGAAAGAGAAGTAGTTACTTGTATTAGCTTGTCACCTTCAAATACAACACTTACACACTCTCTCTCCTCTCTCTTTCACTCTAATGGCTAAAGCTAAAACTAGAAGAAGAAAGAAACAACAACTATAATTCCTAACAACAAAGTAACAAATACAACTCTATTCTCTAGATATCTCCCAACTGAAGACCCCTGGGGGGTATTTATAGGCACCAGGGGAAAGGGGGCCAGAGGGGGAACCCTTGGCCCAAAGCCCGAGCGCGCGCGTGCCAGTATGGCCATGGAAACGCAACCCTGGCCGCGTTTTCGCGGCCATGTCAGGGCCGCGTGCGCCAGTATTTGAGCAGCGTGCTGTGCTGACTGTCTCCTGTCCACTTGATCTCCTGGATTCGTGATTTGATGCCCTGGGCTGACGGCTGACAAAATCTCTTCCCTAAAGTCAATGGCTACTTGGTAGGCCTTTAATCACTCCTTAATTGGTGATTTAGGGTCTTCTTCTTCATATGCACACCATGGACCTAGGATTAAGCATGCAAATTTTATTAGCAGAATTTTACATCAAATAAATATGAGAATGTGATGAAAATTATGCAAAATTAAAGACTAATCACCCCTGACACATATCTTTTTCCTCGTCCCGAGCAAAACAAAAATAAGAAAATTATTACACAACTTTCGCAGGTGACGCGATTGCACTGAGCATGTGCAACAAGCCTTTAAACCTCTAGGTTTCCCCTAGAGGAGGAGTGTTGTCTCCTGAGGGTTTTTAGTGGATTGCACCCACAAAATCCAGTAAGTGAAAAAAATATTTAGTTGTTAGCAAATCTCCTTCAGGAAAAAAAAGAACTTTCAATCATCTAAATAAAAATGATCGAATGATGCTAGAATTAGGTTCAACCCTCATAAGTCCTCCTATACTTTAGCCTTTATAAAAGAAGAAATTATGATTTTTCTTTAAATTTAGAAAAGATCTTATACTTCTAACTCATTCTGTTATTTTACTTTAGATAGATATGCATAATGTGTAAGTGTGATGTGCTTGGGATTTTTCAACTCAACTTTAAATATTATTTAATTTTATTAATATTTATTTATTATTCTTTGTTTCATTAGGCTTTCTACTTTACTCATGTAACACATATCAAACCGATGACTCCCAAACCAGATGGTTTTAGGGTACCAGGAAAAAACACCCCTCGGGTTAAATATGCAAGTAGAGTAGGCCACGAAAGCAAGATTTACTTATATATTATATATTGATTATTTTTTTTGACGTGAGTAATCATACTTCTTGAGGCACAATTATCCAGCGTTTCTTTTTCAGAGTTGTGTCTCTAAATCCCAAGCATGTGTGTGTGGTTTATGCATATTCTACTAAGGCTAAATAAAAGGTATGAGTTATTTTCCTTATCCCTTCTAACTTTTAGTCAAATCAATCTTTTTTGTTTATTTAGGCAAAAATAAAGATTCATTAATAAGGTTCCCTCAATTCCTACAACCTTTTGGTATTTTTATAAAGAGTATGAAATTTCTTTTCAATCTGGAGTTTTTTTTAAGAAAAAGAATAAAAGGAAAAAGAAAGAATAAAAGAAAAAGAAAAAGTGTTAGCACCCCCCCCAACACACACACACACCAAGGTTACAATCACCCGTTTTATTGAGTTTTGATGATTACAAAACATATATAGTTATTTGTACTAATCATGTTTATTGTTTAAGTGTGTTTCAGGGTTCTAAGGATTCATGGAGTGTTCTTCCATAAAGGAAGGTTGTTTTGACTCAAGCCGGTTCATTTCGGGTTCAAGATACAAGATTTTCAAGATCACATATGGAGGAGCCCACTTGAAGACTTTTTAGTCACCTAGATCCTATGTAAGACTTAGTTTGTTAAAATTTGAGGTTGTGGTAAATTGGCTCAAGAATACACACACATTTTCAAAAATACAGTTTTTAGTTTTGGTATTTGATTTAAGTTCATGCTTTGATTTCTTTACATGATTAAATTTTTACAAATTTTATATCTTGTTTATATCATGTATATCTATCTTTACAGCATGATACTTAGTCATATATCCATACAAAATTATTTTGAAAATTTTCCAAAGTTCAACAAAATTCCCATATGAAAATCTGTTTCAGGCCTGGCGGTCGACCGAGCCGGTCGACCGGATCCATTCCAGGCTTGGCCGGTCGACCGACCGGTCGACCGCGCCCTGTGTCCAGGCGTGCACGTTTTGTGCACGTCTGTCGGTCGACCGACCGGTCGGCCGACTGAAAGCAGCTTGCTCTCTGTTTTTGGCCGGTCGACCGGGTCGGTCGACCGATGGCTCAAAATATTTTTCCCCTTTGGCGTCCGGTCGACCGAGCGGTCGACCGAGTCCAACGGCTAGTTGCCAATCTGTAACACCCGGATTATTAACTCTGGGTTAAAGTAATATTATTGGATTAATAATATTTTTTAGAATTCTTATGACTATCAAATTGTGAATTCTATGTTAAATGAATTTCAGTGATTCATTATAGAAAATCCCGGAATAGATCTGCATGAAATACTCGTATAAATACTGGGTATTGGTATTTAATCCTAATTTTTGATTTTTTGGGATTGGAGAAATGAAGAAAGAAAGAAAAAGAAAAGAATAATGAAAAATAAAATGGGTATGGGAGGTAGGGGGAGTAGGTGGGAGTAGGTGGGGGGGAAGAGAGATAAAATCTCTCTCCCCCGTTCACTCTCTCTCCCACTCTTATTCTCTCTCTCCCCCTCATCTACTCTCTCTCTCTCTCTCTCTGTGGCAAGTGGCCGGCGGCCAGGCAACAGAAGCGCCGGAGGCCAGCCGGCGACGCCGAAGACCGGCGACGGGCCGGCGGTGGGGGGAGCAACGGACCCCACCCCTCTCTCTCACTTCTTCTCTCTCTCTCTTGCTGGTTGACTGCAGCGGCGCCGGAGCATCGCCGGAGTGACGCCGGAGCGGCGCCGGCGTCGAGGAGGCGGCCGCGCCACCGCGCGGCTGGGCGGCGGTGGCCGCGACAGCCGCGGGGAGCAGCAGCCGCGCGCCGCTGCTGCTGCTGCTGCTGCGTATGGGAAAAAGCATAATGGATTTCGGGTTCGGGTTTTAAAATAAACCCGACCCGTTATGTACCCAACCCATTCATTAAATAAGGTAAATTTCATTTTAGCACCTGTAAGATTGAATAATTACTTTGGGGTCCCTGAAAAATTAGAAACAGCCCCCTGAATATTTTCAGTTATTATGTATCTAACCTTTTATATTGGTTTTGATTTTCGAACAATATCTTGGCCATCCGAAGTCAGATTCGGATGATTCTTGAGCCGTTGTGATCGTGGAAACAAGAGTTACAATTTGGTATATCAGTATACGGTATTGGATGTTCAAAAATTATCAGTATACTCGGTGAGTGGAAGTCCTAACTTAAATCTTATTTTTCCCCAATTTAGAAATAATTGTTGTTGGGAAATATTGATAATATGGATTCATTAGAACTAAGAGATTACGTCATTAAAAAGATGATTGTGACAGTTATTGTAAAAGTGAATTGGTGTTATGGAACCGAAATCCAAATAGAGTATCCGAATAATGAATCACGGATATGTTATGTACATGTGGGTGAGAACTAATACGGGTATGATACCAAATTGAGAATTGTTATTTAAAGATCGTATAACATGACCATTAAGAGTCTGTAAGGGTATTAAAATGGTTGCACATAGACAAATACCACATGAGTTATACGTGTGTGTCTCTGAACATGATGTATATGTTGCGAGTCTTTATTAGAATTCAGAACCGAATGACTAAACACTGGGCTTTGATAGAAATTGTTAAGTGTAAATCTTCAGTTGATGTCATCATCCGTCTGTGATGAATATTGAAGTGACTTAACCTAAAAATCATTAAGTGGGTAAAGTATCCCTCCGATTTTATTCAACACCGTGATTGCATGTATATTGACTATTAAAATAATAATGATGATAGTTAAGTGAAGATTGATATTATATGCAAGTGATGTCCAATCTGTTATGAAAGTAATAGTTAAGGATAATAATAATTGGATGGCACTTGGTTAACACCGGTATACTCGGTGAGTGGACTAAACAGTGACAACCGGGAATCGATTACAGATCATGAATGTTTATTTATTAATAAGAGATAATTAGAAATAAGTTAAGATAAAAGATCACTTGAGACCCATCAACCTGATCGGATAATTATAGAATTGGTTATGTTGATACTGGTATAAGTAGAATCCGAAGTTGATACTAGAATTGAACTAAACAAATGAAAATGGAAATTATCTTCGAGTAACTCGATGTGACCGTGATATAGAAAACTCTGCTAAATGGAGTACATGTAATTGATGCAGTATGATAGAAATAGCGTACTGGTTAAAGTATTGAAAGTTTTGTTAAAATTGATAACTCGGAGGGGGTCGGGACATTTCGATTTATTAGCAATTTTGAACGTGAACCGATAATGATGGAACTGATCAAAGTAATTGATAATGAACTGAATTAGAGCAACTGAATTCCTAACTCTACCGGACATGCTTGATAAGTAAATTGAATATCAAAAGCTTATTATTAAGCTAAGTATACGGGATACTCAAATATTATATAGTATGTTGAGTATTGATCTTGCGAATACTGTTTTCGTATTTGTTGTGTTTCATGATATATACGCTCATAACGTGATTTTGTGTAGCAACTTGCACACTTGAGGCAGCAAGGGTCAGCTGATGGCCTACATGTTTATATATCGATTAAGTTGTTAATCGGTAGGAACTAAAAGCAATTGGTTGGATAAATAACTAAGATTCATCGAACCTGATGAGAAGTGATAAAATAAAACCTTTGAACCAGAACACATAAGTGGATATTGTACTTTTAGCGATTAATGATTATTAATGAAAACTACTGAATAAGATCAGTCTGATGATTATCAGATAATGGGCGACCGATGATGTTGTATAAGTATCAAGCGAGTAATTAAACTGGTGAAAACCTGTTAGAGTCAGTATTGAGTAAATCTGACAACTTAATATTAAGTATATCGATTATGATGCATAATTCGATATCAACAAAACAAATACCAATAGCATTGAACTAGTATTTTGGTATGCCTACTCTATACACCGGAGACTTTCGGGTATCCTTGCAATTGATTTAGCAGAATATTGGAATCATCTATTAGGCTTGGAAGTCACATCTTTATAGTGACACCGATTATGTCTAACTGGTAAGAGTTAGATAATTACCTTAATAATTGAAAGTTAGTATACAGACGAAAGATTGAGCGTCGTGTCAATGAGATTAGTAATCCGGTATTGGTAAGTAATATGTATATGTCTACGCATGTATATATATGTGTGTGGTTTGATTCATATGCGAATGCAGATGATGATTTGACTAGTAAATGACTGTGTGGTTTGGAACTAGAAGATAGAAGTAACAACAAAACATGCCGTATAGAAGTCAGTAGCGTTAACACCAGTATTGGTGGAACCTGGGATAAATTTAGGCTGTACCAAATAAAAGTACTAAAACGAGCCCTTACTTGAAATGAAGGATAATTATGATATCAAAAGTGTAATAATTCATTAATATCAGAATTATCGTGTAACTATCACTTGTATTAGAAGTAATGAGAAGATTCTGAATTTAATTAAGTTGTAGCCAATAGGTAGTTTGCCTGAGGATAAAAGAGGCAAATGATGACAAATCCCGAATGTTAATTAAATGATAAAAGATGAATAAGTATTATGATTAGAAAAAACGAATACTGATACTACGAGTCAGAACTTGACCGGTAAGATATTGGGGATCATTAAGTTGAATGCTTACATGGGTGCATGATTGACACGTTATTGTGTATGCATAGTAGTCTAATACATGCCTCTTAAAAAGATAATTTTATGAATAAGCATCATACTTGACTTCATGCACATGTTTGGCTACATATATACTGAAAGATATAACATGTTGGTCATCTTGAAAAGGCTTGCATGTTGTTAGTTTAATAAGTGGTTACTTATACATGTTAATGTCTTTCTTAATATTGGCATCATGTAAAGTAGGAATCATGTGAATCCTTTATGTTATTATTGTCTCATGGATCCTTGCATGTGGTTATTACATGAAGGATATGATATTTACATGTTATGATACGTGATAAACGTATCGGAGGAAGGGACCGGGTTGAACCGGAGGTGACGAAGGGGAGAATAATACGTGGTAAACGTATCGGAGGAAGGGACCGGGTTGAACCGGAGGTGACGAAGGGGAGAATAATACGTGGTAAACGTATTGGAGGAAGGGACCGGGTTGGACCGAGGTGATCGAAGGGCAGATTATATTTTATGTTGATGCTATCCGGTATATGGATATGATTGTTTATGATATCTGAATTATGGATGTTAATAGGTATGACACCTAGTATATGGATATGATTGTTTATGATATCCGAATTATGGATGTTAATAGATATGACACCTAATATATGGATATGATTGTTTATGATATCCGAATTATAGATGTTAATAGGTATGACACCTAGTATATGCATATGATTGTTTATGATATCCGGTATATGGATGTGATTGTTTATGATATCCAAATTAAGGATGTTAATATGTATGGCACCTAGTGTATGCATATAGTAGTGTATGACATCGGGTAAATAGATTGTTGTGACATCCAGTATATAGATGTGAGTATCTCCTATTTCTTCATGTATGAACACAATTATAATTGGATACTATCACGAGTAGTGTGTGATGTCATATGTATATTGGGGTAGGTGCAATATTGAACTGTAACTGATCTAGTGAGTAAGATTAGACTCTCTAAGAGTTATGCTGTGACCATGACTATATATATGAAAGACGAACATGTTACAAACTGAAAACCGAAAAGGTGATTATAAGAGACTAACGAGTAGGTCAAGTATTGCAAAATCATTGAGATTGTATGTTAATGAAATATTGGTCACGTGTGCCCAGAAGAATACATATAGGAAGTAACAGATAATAGAAAGAGTCTATGATTCATAAGCTGCAGTATCAACCACAAGTAGAAAGTATTGAAACTGATTTTTGACATTGCTCAACTGCATAATACTTCAAGTACAATGGTAGTATAATACAAACTCTATTTTGAATGACTTCACTCACTGAGCTGTTGAGCTCACCCCACCACAGATTGATATTTTCAGGTCACGGCAAGGCGAAGGTCCGACTTAGAGCTGCAAGGATGTTCTCCTGAGATGACGTATGTACTATTGTAGAATGTGATTCTTTTTGTAAACTCTGATGTTATTAGTCACTGTGAGTTAGAATAGTATATCACGGAAGCACTCTTCTGTATATGTTTATTTGATGGACCTTAGGATGAACTATATGATGAAAATGAGATCTATAAGTAGGCTGATGTTAGCCGAAATCTAATTATTGTATTGAGATGGAGTCTATATTTCAGAGGAGATGCTGCCGAAATTTCTTTAATATATTCTGATTAACGAGCAATAAGGTTGATGATCATGAAATTTTGAGGTAATTAAACCTGGGGCCGTTACAGTTGGTATCAGAGCTTAGGCTTAGAAACTTGGAGTAGAACTCAGTGTAGGTTTAAGACAGTATTAGCCTAGGATTGATTTAAGTCGTTGGTTCAGGAATAACATTGATTGTTATAATAAATGTCTGCGAGTGTGCAGTTTGTATGAATGAATGTGTGCCTTGATGTAAGAAATTCATAGGTGTAATGGGTTCTTATGCGTATAATGGGTTCTTATGCGTATGATTAATCTTGAAATGCATGATATTTAACTTTTTCTTATATTTGAATGAAAGTATACCCGCATATACTTTGATTCGGATGAGTTTTATTAGGGGTGCAGACCCTTAGTATGAACTACCGGTGGTATGGGACACTGGGATAAGGAAATGACAAAAAATATCAGGCAAGACAAGATTTAATCGGAACGTAAGAACCATATTGAGTATATGTGATATACGTATCAATAGGTATGGTACGTGTATGTGCTGATACGATGTATGGTGATACATAACACGATTATCACCAGGTGTAATGTGTGTATGTAATACCATATGATGTGTATATCACCGTATGATGGTGAATGTAGTGATCAAAAGTATGTGTAAGATATATTCTGTGTAAAAATGATAATATTGGACATATATTGCATGTTGTGAACACATAAGGAAATGCATGGTCGGAAGAAAATAAAATTTCTCTATTAAAAGAAAGATTTCATGAGATAGAGAAGAAATTGAAAGTATTACTCTTACCTATTATCAGATATACCAAGTTTCGAGGACGAAACTTTTTCTAAGGGGGGTAGGGCTGTAACACCCGGAATATTAAACTCTGGGTTAAAGTAATATTATTAGATTAATAATATTTTTTAGAATTCTTATGACTATCAAATTGTGAATTCTGTGTTAAATGAATTTCAGTGATTCATTATAGAAAATCCCGGAATGGATCTGCATGAAATACTCGTATAAATACTGGGTATTGGTATTTAATCCGAATTTTTGATTTTTTGGGATTGGAGAAATGAAGAAAGAAAGAAAAAGAAAAGAATAATGAAAAATAAAATGGGTATGGGAGGTATGGGGGAGTAAGTGGGAGTAGGTGGGGGAAGAGAGATAAAATCTCTCTCCCCCGTTCACTCTCTCTCCCACTCTCACTCTCTCTCTCTCTCCCTCATCTACTCTCTCTCTGTGGCAAGTGGCCGGCGGCCAGGCAACAGAAGCGCCGGAGGCCAGCCGGCGACGGGCCGGCGGTGGGGGGTAGCAACGGACCCCACCCCTCTCTCTCCCACTTCTTCTTCTCTCTCTCTCTCTCGCTGGTTGACTGGAGCGGCGCCGGAGCAGCGCCGGCGTCGAGGAGGCGGCCGCGCCACCGCGCGGCTGGGCGACGGTGGCCGCGACAGCCGCGGGGAGCAGCAGCAACGCGCGGCTGCTGCTGCTGCTGCTACGTATGGGAAAAAGCCATAATGGGTTTCGGGTTCGGGTTTTAAAATAAACCCGACCCGTTATGTACCCAACCCATTCATTAAATAAGGTAAATTTCATTTTAGCCTCTGTAAGATTGAATAATTACTTTGGGGTCCCTGAAAAATTACAAACAGCCCCCTGAATATTTTCAGTTATTATGTATCTAACCTTTTATATTGATTTTGGTTTTCGAACAATATCTTGGCCATCCGAAGTCAGATTCGGACGATTCTTGAGCCGTTGTGATCGTGAAAATGAGAGTTACAATCTGGTATATCAGTATACGGTATTGGATGTTCAAAAATTATCAGTATACCCGGTGAGTGGAAGTCCTAACTTAAATCTTATTTTTCCCCAATTTAGAAATAATTGTTGTTGGGAAATTATTGATAATATGGATTCATTAGAACTAAGAGATTACGTCATTAAAAAGATGATTGTGACAGTTATTGTAAAAGTGAATTGGTGTTATGGAACCGAAATCCAAATAGAGTATCCGAATAATGAATCACGGATATGTTATGTACATGTGGTGAGAACTAATACGGGTATGATACCAAATTGAGAATTGTTATTTAAAGATCATATAACATGACCATTAAGAGTCTGTAAGGGTATTAAAATGGTTGCACATAGACAAATACCACATGAGTTATACGTGTGTGTCTCTGAACATGATGTATATGTTGCGAGTCTTTATTAGAATTCAGAACCGAATGACTAAACACTGGGCTTTGATAGAAATTGTTAAGTGTAAATCTTCAGTTGATGTCATCATCCGTCTGTGATGAATATTGAAGTGACTTAACCTGAAAATCATTAAGTGGGTAAAGTATCCCTCCGATTTTATTCAACACCGTGATTGCATGTATATTGACTATTAAAATAATAATGATGATAGTTAAGTGAAGATTGATATTATATGCAAGTGATGTCCAATCTGTTATGAAAGTAATAGTTAAGGATAATAATAATCGGATGGCACTTGGTTAACACCGGTATACTCGGTGAGTGGACTAAACAGTGACAACCGGAATCGATTACAGATCATGAATGTTTATTTATTAATAAGAGATAATTAGAAATAAGTTAAGATAAAATCACTTGAGACCCATCAACCTGATCGGATAATTATAGAATTGGTTATGTTGATACTGGTATAAGCAGAATCCGAAGTTGATACTAGAATTGAACTAAACAAATGAAAATGAAAATTATCTTCGAGTAACTCGATGTGACCGTGATATAGAAAACTCTGCTAAATGGAGTACATGTAATTGATGCAGTATGATAGAAATAGCGTACTGGTTAAAGTATTGAAAGTTTTGTTAAAATTGATAACTCAGAGGGGGTCGGGACATTTCGATTTATTAGCAATTTTGAACGTGAACCGATAATGATGGAACTGATCAAAGTAATTGATAATGAACTGAATTAGAGCAACTGAATTCCTAACTCTACCGGACATGCTTGATAAGTAAATTGAATATCAAAAGCTTATTATTAAGCTAAGTATACGGGATACTCAAATATTATGTAGTATGTTGTATTGATCTTGCGAATACTGTTTTCGTATTTGTTGTGTTTCATGATATATACGCTCATAACGTGATTTTGTGTAGCAACTTGCACACTTAAGGCAGCAAGGGTCAGCTGATGGCCTACATGTTTATATATCGATTAAGTTGTTAATCGGTAGGAACTAAAGGCAATTGGTTGGATAAATAACTAAGATTCATCGAACCTGATGAGCAATGATAAAATAAAACCTTTGAACCAGAACACATAAGTGGATATTGTACTTTTAGCGATTAATGATTATTAATGAAAACTACTGAATAAGATCAGGTCTGATGATTATCAGATAATAGGCGACCGATGATGTTGTATAAGTATCAAGCGAGTAATTAAACTGGTGAAAACCTGTTAGAGTCAGTATTGAGTAAATCTGACAACTTAATATTAAGTATATCGATTATGATGCATAATTCGATATCAACAAAACAAATACCGATAGCATTGAACTAGTATTTTGGTATGCCTACTCTATACACCGGAGACTTTCGGGTATCCTTGCAATTGATTTAGCAGAATATTGAAATCCTCTATTAGGCTTGGAAGTCACATCTTTATAGTGACACCGATTATGTCTAACTGGTAAGAGTTAGATAATTACCTTAATAATTGAAAGTTAGTAATACAGACGAAAGATTGAGCGTCGTGTCAATGAGATTAGTAATCCGGTATTGGTAAGTAATATGTATATGTCTACGCATGTATATATATGTGTGTGGTTTGATTCATATGCAAACGCAGATGATGATTTGACTAGTAAATGACTGTGTGGTTTGGAACTAGAAGATAGAAGTAAGTAACAACAAAACATGCCGTATAGAAGTCAGTAGCGTTAACACCAGTATTGGTGGAACCTGGGATAAATTTGGGTTGTACCAAATAAAAGTACTAAAACCAGTCCTTACTTGAAATGAAGGATAATTATGATATCAAAAGTGTAATAATTCATTAATATCAGAATTATCGTGTAACTATCACTTGTTTTAGAAGTAATGAGAAGATTCTGAATTTAATTAAGTTGTAGCCAATAGGCAGTTTGCCTGAGGATAAAAGAGGCAAATGATGACAAATCCCGAATGTTAATTAAATGATAAAAGATGAATAAGTATTATGATTAGGAAAAGCGAATACTGATACTACGAGTCAGAACTTGACCGGTAAGATATTGGGGATCATTAAGTTGAATGCTTACATGGGTGCATGATTGACACGTTATTGTGTATGCATAGTAGTCTAATACATGCCTCTTAAAAAGAAATAGTTTTTTGAATAAGCATCATACTTGACTTCATGCACATTTTGGCTACACATATACTGAAATGATATAACATGTTGGTCATCTTGAAAAGGCTTACATGTTGTCAGTTTAATAAGTGGTTACTTATACATGTTAATGTCTTTCTTAATATTGGCATCATGTAAAGTAGGAATCATGTGAATCCTTTATGTTATTATTGTCTCATGGATTCTTGCATGTGGTTATTACATGAAGGATATGATATTTACATGTTATGATACGTGGTAAACGTATCGGAGGAAGGGACCGGGTTGAACCCGAGGTGGCGAAGGGGAGAATAATACGTGGTAAACGTATCGGAGGAAGGGACCGGGTTGAACCAGAGGTGACGAAGGGGAGAATAATACATGGTAAACGTATCGAAGAAAGGGACCAGGTTGAACCGGAGGTGATGAAGGGGAGAATAATACGTGGTAAACGTATTGGAGGAAGGGACCGGGTTGGACCGGAGGTGATCGAAGGGCAGATTATATTTTATGTTGATGCTATCCGGTATATGGATATGATTGTTTATGATATCCGAATTATGGATGTTAATAGGTATGACACCTAGTATATGGATATGATTGTTTATGATATCCGAATTATGGATGTTATAGGTATGACACCTAATATATGGATATGATTATTTATGATATCCGAATTATAGATGTTAATAGGTATGACACCTAGTATATGCATATGATTGTTTATGATATCCGGTATATGGATGTGATTGTTTATGATATCTAAATTAAGGGTGTTAATATGTATGGCACCTAGTGTATGCATATAGTAGTCTATGACATCGGGTAAATAGATTGTTGTGACATCCAGTATATAGATGTGAGTATCTCCTATTTCTTCATGTATGAACACAATTATAATTGGATACTATCATGAGTAGTGTGTGATGTCATATGTATATTGGGGTAGGTGCAATATTCAATTGTAACTGATCTAGTGAGTAAGATTAGACTCTTTAAGAGTTGTGCAGTGACCATGACTATATATATGAAAGACGAACATGTTACAAACTGAAAACCGGAAAGGTGATTATAAGAGACTAACGAGTAGGTCAAGTATTGCAAAATCATTGCGATTGTATGTTAATGAAATATTGGTCACGTGTGCCCAGAAGATACATATGAAAGTAACAGATAATAAAAAGAGTCTATGATTCATAAGCTGCAGTATCAACCACAAGTAGAAAGTATTGAAACTGATTTTTGACATTGCTCAACTGCATAATACTTCAAGTACAATGGTAGTATAATACAAACTCTATTTTGAATGACTTCACTCACTGAGCTGTTGAGCTCACCCCACCACAGATTGATATTTTCAGGTCACGGCAAGGCGAAGGTCCGACTTAGAGCTGCAAGGATGTTCTCCTGAGATGACGTATGTACTTATTGTAAAATGTGATTTTTTTGTAAACTCTGATGTTATTAGTCACTGTGAGTTAGAATAGTATATCACGGAAGCACTCTTCTGTATATGTTTATTTGATGGACCTTGGGATGAACTATATGATGAAAATGAGATCTATAAGTAGGCTGATGTTAGCCGAAATCTAATTATTGTATTGAGATGGAGTCTATATTTCAGAGGAGATGCTGCCGAAATTTCTTTAATATATTTTGATTAACGAGCAATAAGGTTGATGATCATGAAATTTTGAGGTAATTAAACCTGGGTCCGTTACACAATCGGACTGCCGGTCGACCGGGCCGGTCGACCGACAGCCGTCTGCAGCGACCAACGGCTCTTTCCTCTTTGGTGATTTTCTACTTTGGTTGCTTTTTGGTTGGCAGATAATTCTGAAAAATTGGGGACTATTGTTAGATCAAATAAACTTAATTTAATCATGTTTTAATCCCCTCTTTTCCCTATAAATAGAGGGAATTGGTCTCTTGCAAAAATACAAGAAATATACCTAGTTTTCAAGTTTTCAAAAGAAAGAAAAAGTTTCAAAAGCTCTCAATTCTCTAGTGCTTTCTTGGCTATTATTTTTCAGTTGTGTTTGCAAGCAATTTTCATTTACAACTGAGTTTGTTTTTCTCACTACACTTCTAGAGCCAAAAATTCCCTCCTCATTCTATAAGGAAGTTGTAAAGAGAAGTTTGTAAGAAGTTTGTGATCCTTTTGGTGATCACTTGGTCACTTGTTCTTTCTTGTTGAGATACCTCTTCGGTAGAGGATTGTATTGGTGGAGTTCGGTACTCCGGTCTTCGGTAGACCTTGTAAAGATCCTCGGTGGATAGTGGAAACCCTTCACGGTGGTGAAGGCGGGGAGTAGAGCAGTGGCTCGAACCTCGAAACAAATACTTTGTGTTTGCGATTGTTTTTCTTTGTGCTCTTTATTGCTCTTCAATTCTTGCTTGTGATATTGCTTTTATTTCATAGTTTGTGATATATATTGTGTGCACTTCATTATTTCTTCCAATTCATTCCTTGCTACATTGTCGATCATTACTCATACAACAAGATCGCAATACGCACCTCTAACTCTATCTAGAGGAATCACGAGGAAGGAGTTCAGAGCCCTTCACCGGGTATTCGACTTCTAGTCTTATTTTGAGTGATCGTTGCATCCTTTATTCATACTTGTTTTAAAAAGATCTTTAGATTAGCATTTACACCTATTCACCCCCCCCCCTCTAGGTGTTTTTCAAACTATGCTCTCACTCAAATAAATTATTTAGAATTGTAACTAGCATGCCAAAATAATAATCATAAGGGCTGCTTTAAACTCGAGCCTTGCTCATGGAGTATCCTTATAGAATCCCTCAGGAATTTGTCGCTGACAGTAGCACCGCTCGTAGGCGCTCCCGGCCAAAGCCGTGCTTTGTAAGCCACAGCAGCGATGTTAGCCCCCATGGGAGCTGCTAGTTAGCTACGATAGTGCCACCAAAGGTGTTGTTTAATCGCGAAAGTGACAGCTGTGGTAGTGCCCCAAGAGGCACTACAAACCTTGGCAGAGCCGACAGCGCCTTGGGGCCCTGTTGGCTACGCCTTCGGGGCATTGCTCAGAGCCAGCAGCACCCGCAGGGCGCTGCCGGTAGAGCGAGCAGCGCCCTCGGTAGTAGCGCCCCCTGGAGGAACTGTCAGCCTTGGCAGAGGCGCAGTGTCCCCAAGGGCGCTGCCAATTGGCCGTTGCAATGGCTGCTGCACCCCCCAGGGATGCTGCCAGCTCTTGTAATGCCAAGCGTTGAAGGAGATGAACTCCATTTGTTGAGATGAACTCTTTAAAAGGATATGAACTCCCTTAGTTTGTAAAAGGGAAAAAAAATCTCTTTGATTGATTTTTACTCGATCGTCCCAAAAAATTTCACAGCAATGCTCTGATACTAATGCAGAATTTTGGATAACCAGAAACATGGAGGAGAGGGATTAGGATTACCTTAGCGGAAGCAGTAGTAGTGGTAGATGGTTATCTCGATCCTCGATGGTAGACGGGCGTTATTAGACCAGTCACCCTTGAATCCACAGTTCAAGTACCCAATAAAATCACTTTGTAATTGAGAGGAAAGAGATGCACTCTTTAGTAGAAAAAAAAAACTTCTTCTATGGAAGAAAAAACTTCAACTCATATTCTACTTCTCATGGGTGTATATAGTGGTTAGGAGATAGGATTATAATTCTCATCTCCAACCAATAAGATCTTAGGAGATAAAGTTGTAATTTTCATCTCAAACCAATAAGATCTTAGGAGATAGAGTTGTAATCCTCATCTCTAATCAACAAGATCTTTGGAGATAGAGTTATAATCTAACAACAACTATCAAGATCAAAATCAATCTTGATTTGAATTTCAAATCAAGTTTATCTTATCTTATCCTGATGAGTCATTTATATATATTTAATTCAAATCAAGATTATCTTATCTTATCCTGATGAGTCTTTTATATATTTTTATTGGGTTTATCCCACTATGGGCGCCTAATAAAGTCCCTATTCGCCCAGCGGGCCTTTTATTTTTGAAAAGTGACTAGCTATCCTTTTCAGAATAATAATTTTGTTGTTGGAGAAGAATTTATCAATTGATATGCCAATAAAAAAGATAATAAATTATTTCTTCTAAAATATTTTTGAGTGATATGTTAGCGGTACCTAAAAAAAGAGGAACTATTATACCTTTTTTGTGTTAAATTGCTATTAAAAGGAAAAAAAAAGTGAAAATAAAAGGCAAAAGAAGTAACTATAATTTAAGGATAAGCTTAGGGATAAAATTGTCCAAGTGCGAATATTTTTATGGACTTAGGACGAAATAATAATAGAGAGTAGCAAAGTGCTAATTTTTAAAACAATAAGGTATTTAAATGCAGGGGAAAACACAATAAGGTATATATGTGCAACACCGGTAAAAATTTGAGGTATTTTAATGCAATTTAACCATTCATCTATTATACCCCTTGAACATATTACAAGAGTAAAAAATAGATAATAGATTTTTTGGGGGGGCTAAAGAATAATATTAGAATTAGGATTATGTAATACTAATTGTAATAAAAGTAGAAGTTTCCTAATTATGTAATGGCTTTTATTCGGGCATTACCATTGTCAAGAATTTACAATATTCAGTTTTTTCTATTGATTTAACAATTTAAATGTAAGATTTACGACTGTAATTTGGTTTCGACACTTGAAAAATGTTACACAAAATTTGTCTCTTAACATGTTTTCACATCTTATACATTCTGGTAATTCAGTAGATTAATATTCCTGTGTTTTATGGAAAACAACTAAGCATCAAAGTCATCAAGTTTTGTTTATTCAACGAAATAGCTTTTTTCCCAATGCTTAGGTTGCTGACTCTCTAAATTTGAAGATTAAAATCATAAAACAGAACTAGAAAGAGAAACAAAGAGTCGGCGATGGTAATGGATGTAACTTGTAACAAGAAAGGCTACAAGAATTTGATATTTGAATGTGTTATTTAAATGAGAGATTTCGCTACAGTTCTCTATGTCAAATTATAATTAGAAAAAAATCTCAGCTTCATATTTTTATTCGCTTCAGTCACTTTCTTTTTTAAACCAACCACGTGCGACCACGTGTCAAGCGCAGAAGCGCCTCTGAGCGGTGCAATATACAAAATGCCCCACAATAATCGCTTCAAAAAAAACGGGCCGTTTTGAAAATGTAGGCAATTAGTATATAGTGAAGGTTCACCTAGAGGGGGGGTGAATAGGTGATGGCTAATCTAATGGTCACTTAATGCCAAATTATGCGGAAGCTAAAAGCAATTATGACCTAAGCTAAATATTTAAACTAAACACCACGTATAACATAAGAGTGTTGCCGAATTCCCCGTGAAGGGCTCTGAACAAACTCCTCTAGATTCCCCTTGAATGGGTTGAGGTGCCGCGTTGGCTCTCTTGGTTGAATACAAGTGTTAGCAAACAATCACAAGCAAGTATATCAAATAAGCACACAATATATATCAAGCATGTAAAGATAAACACAATAGAAGCATGCAAGATATAAAGGAGACAAAGAGAGAGAGAGTGAGCAATCGCAAACACAAGGGATTTGTTTCGAGGTTCGAGCACCCTTGCTCTACATCCCCGCCTTCGACAACGAAGGATTTCCACTATGATCGATCCCAATGGATCACCCGGTGCCGGAACACCTACAACTCTCGGACTCCCTAGTCCGTACACACGCAAGCCCACCGGCTCGCCGAGGCTGCACCTCAAACACGGAGTTCACACACGAACTCGAAACAATCGCGAACGCACTCGTCCGCCTCCTCAAGAAACAAGAAAAGATCTCTTGGTGATCTAAACACTTTGATCACCAATACAAACTCTCACAACAAAACCCCATAGGTAGATATAGCAACGGATAGCTCAAGTGTTTGTGTGAGAAAACTAGGAAAGAGATGGTGGAGGAAAACTCAAAAAAAATCTCTTTTAACACTCTAGATAAAATCTTCCCTTTAGATAGGAAATATTTGCTCTCAAATTTGTGGAGAAAAACCTCTGAAAAGGATTGGAAAAACTAGCTCAAAAACACTCTCCAAATCTTGGTGAAAACAATGACCAAACCCCCAAATTTATAGGCTGTCAAAAACTAGCCGTTAGGGTCTGTCAGACCTGTCGGTCGACCGCCAACGGTCAAAAATCAGACCGTTGGAGCCTCCGGTCGACTGCCCGGTCGACCCAAAAGAACAGAGAGCACTGCTCTCAGTTCCGGTCGACCGGCCATCTGCCAGGTCAAGGCGTGCACGCTGTGCACGTCGGTCGACCCAGCCGGTCGACCGACTTCAGAGTTAGTCGACTAGCAAGGTAGTAAGTCGACTATCTGAAGCCTGAAAACAGTTTTTTTGGGATTTAAAACTAAGTCTTTTGGTTGAAATAAAATCCCATAAAATACTTTAAAATCTACAAAAATAGTTTAACCAATATACTTTGATATACAAACATGCTTGCACAAAATCAAGGCATGTTATAAAAGATTGGACTATTTTTGTAATATGAAAATATTGGCTCAATTGAAAACTTGTATTTTCCTAAAATCTTATTTTTCAAAACTCCTTTTAATAAAAACTAGTTATTTTGAACTCATTAAAGCATAGTGTGTGTGGATATGATCCATTACACAAATAAGATGAAATATCTAAGTTTTTGACATTAAGCTCTAAACTTGATTTTGGTTAAAAGATATGTAAACATGAAAACCAAAATCCAAACATGTATTTTCCAAAAAGAAAATCTTTTGTAAAAACAAAACTATCAAGAGTGTGTGTGTAAATATACTTGAGCAATCCACCAACTACTCTATCCTTTACATTTTAACTAAAAACAAAAATCTTATACCTAGACACAAGTCTTGATCATGAAGCTCTTCACTTGAAGTCTTCTCATCATCTTGACTTGGTCCAAATGCAATCCAACGAGCTCGACTCCTCTTGAGTACTTGATGTGATCTTGATGCATAGGCTCGTGAATCAACCGGTGCTAGCTCCAAAACTTGTCTTTAAATCCTTTGTTGAAGCTCCACATCTACTAAGATCTTGATAACAAATCTGTCACTAATTAAACACAAGATCATTAGTAAACATAACTACATGAGTTGATCATCATCAAAACTAGAGTGATGGGCCTTTGGGCCAACAATCTCCCCCTTTTTGATGATGACAAAACTCATGAAGTTATATATGCATGGATTAAAGTAAAGCTCCAAAGAAGCTCCCCCTTAACTCATGCATAACAAATAAACAATATAATATGGAAATGAAGCACATAAACATGTATGCAAATGAAGGAGATAATCATGCTAATCAAGCATAATACAAAATCACAAGCATAATACTAAATCTTTTTCTCCTATTTGCAAAACAAAATATATATGCATAAACATAAATCCTTTAATAAAAACATGCATATATAGCAAATATCTCTCCTCCTTTTTGTCAATCATCAACAAAGGGTTTAAGGTAAAAAACAAAATCATCAAATCTTTCTCCCCCTTTTGTCATAAACAAAAAGATCAATAAGGGGTCAAACATATCAATAAAAGGTTATATGCGATATACATTCATAAAGAGGAAGACGTTAAGTTAGCTTCCCTACACATATGCATTACATGAAGAAGGGATGACAAGCCCCAATTCACATAACACATATTATGTAATACATAAGAGGAGATGTGAAGCTCCCCCTACACACGCGTACCACATAAAGAAGAGTTGTCAAGCTCCTCAATATACAATACATTCAACATGAATATATATGTAGAAGAGATGTAAAGCTCTCCTTGCATATAAGAAATACAAATCAAAAAATATTTTTTTTAATTTTTCTTAAACAAAATTGTTAAAGGTATCAGAGCTTTAGTAAAACAAAAAAATTTTAAGATACCAAATTGAAAATAATCATTATTGTAAAACATATTGATACCAATTGAAAATTAACAAATATGAAGTTGAAACATATTGATACCAATAGTAAACATAATGATCAAAAAAATTTTATTTTTCATCATAAACTTTGTGCTTTTAAAAATGTGAACCAATTGAAAGTTAAGCACATGAAAATCATATATATATGTATGAAATGAGTATACCAATTGAAATTGATACATACATATATAAGAAAACAAATATGAGTATATACAAAAATTATCAATTTAGATACCAATTGAAAGAATCTAATGATACCAATTGACATAACAATAAGATCAAGTGTATATCTCATATAACTAGCCTCCCAATCATGGTTCAAGTTTTAAATTATTTTCAATATAAGGCATACATGAACATGATCTCTCATCCATCCTCCCATTGATGGTAGGGGTTTTCAAAAATTAGATTTGAAAATATTTTAGCATTGAAAATCACTACCAAATGAAGAACAATAACTAGTTAAAGATCTTTCAAAACATGAAATCAAAGCATATGTATTTCATGAATCATACCAAATATAAGAATTGACACTCGATCTATGAAGCTCAAAATATGTTCATGAATCAAAGTCATGACAAAAGAAATAAAGTGTGAGTGTACAAGAATCATGTATATAGCATTTACATGAAAATAGTCATTGAAGCTCAAAAAGTGTGAGTATCATTTTTAAATCATAAAAATTCATTTTTTCATAAAAACAAAGCACACTTCTAGGTATATGTATGATTTATCCAATCCTAACAATACACATACATATCCCAAACATAAAAGAGTCTATCAAATATATTTGCATGAAGGCAAGAGACTCACGGGTATACATGTATATTTATTAGATTTGAATTAAAAATACATATACATGAAGTAAAATCATAAAATTTGGCAAAGCATGTATAAATGGAAGAATCATCAAAACTAGCCTATACATGTGCATATAGTAGGTACAAATGAGCATGAAGTGCAAATATATATAAGTCAATTTGTTGCTTACTATTTGTACATGTATAAATCCAAGTTTTTATCAAAACTACATTTAAACAAGTATTTACCACATGAAGCACAAAAACATGAACATGCTATATGATATTACAAAAGAATAAGCATGTAAATGAAAAGTAGGAGTTTAGATATTGTTACCAACTCCAAAGCTCCAAACATGGTGGTCATCCCACCAAAACTCCTTGATAGTGATGCATCAATAAGTGTGTCCATCATATTCATTTGCATCCACCATCAAGGCACCATTCCTCTCACGTTTTGTGAGAGCCCTCACCTACATCAAAAATACACGATGGGGGTTTTGGTACCCATTTTCTTTTGGGTCCTTGGGGGTTAGCTTTGTAAGGCACCCAAACATTTTTATTAGCAAAATTTAAAGAATGCAACTTGTCAACACAAAATTTTGCTAGATGGCCTTTGCGGTCACAATGTGTACATTTGTACACCTTAGGATGCTTATGTGTAGGAGTGTGATCATGACGTGCAACATAAGCATATGCATGGTGATGTTGTGCATGAAAGTGTGGAGTTGTTTCTTTGAAAATAAGGACTCCAATCTCTTATGATTAAATGCACAATTGCTCAAAGTTGAGCTTAAACAATTAATCCTATTTTTCAAATATTAACTTCATTTTGATCAATAGAAGTGGTGGCATGTAAAGCATGATCAAAAGTCTTTTTCTTTTTAGAAACTTTTTCTTGTCCTTTTTCAATCAATTTTCTTTTTAAAATATTATTTTCTTGAAAAACAACGTCTTTTTGTTTTTCTACTAAAATAATTTCATTTTTCAAATTAGTGTTTCCTTCACATAAATCATTCAATTTGGACATAAGGGAAACATTTTCATTTTTCAAATCTTCTTTTTCCTTTTCTAAGCATGCAATCTTAGATTTAAATGAATCTTGTTCTATATGCATGCAATCAAATTTCTTTTTCAAATTTTTATTTTCTTTTTTAATCATGTCATATTTTTCAAGCAATAATTGACAAAATGTAGTAAGCTCATCATATGACATGTCCTCATCCTCGGATTCGGTAGTTACCTCAAGGGGGTTATCCCCTTGGACCATATAGCACAAGTTGGAGGTGTTGCTTCCAACGTCCGAATCTCTCCCCGCATAATATAGATCCTTTTCGCCAAGGGAGGTGAGGGTATTCCATACTACAAAAGCCGAATCAAAGTTAGAAACTCTAGATAAATAAACATCATTTAGGGTAGACTTTAAAGCACGCAGGGCTTTTGCATTAGCCTCAATATTCTTACCATTTAAACAATATGCATTATTAGTAGTGGCAAGATAAACATGAATACCTAGGGCTTTGAGGTACAAGGACATCTTCACCTTCCATACATGGATGTTAAGAATGTCAAACATGGGTGGTGACACGAAGTCCATGGTGTGTGTACAAAATATTGTGATTAGCCTAAAATGAGGATCTTTAACTCTAGGTTGTTAGACCAAATCAGAGTACCAAGCTCTGATACCAATTGAAGGTTCACCTAGAAGGGGGTGAATAGGTGATGGCTAATCTAATGGTCACTTAATGCCAAATTATGTGGAAGCTAAAACAATTATGACCTAAACTAAATATTAAAACTAAACACCACGTATAACACGAGAGTGTTGCCGAATTCCCCGTGAAGGGCTCTGGACAAACTCCTCTAGATTCCCCTTGAATGGGTTGAGGTGCCGCGTTGGCTCTCTTGGTTGAATACAAGTGTTAGCAAACAATCACAAGCAAGTATATCAAATAAGCACACAATATATATCAAGCATGTAAAGATAAACACAATAGAAGCATGTAAGATATAAAGGAGACAAAGAGAGAGAGAGAGTGAGCAATCGCAAACACAAGGGATTTGTTTCGAGGTTCGAGCACCCTTGCTCTACATCCCCGCCTTCGACACACGAAGGATTTCCACTATGATCGATCCTAATGGATCACCCGGTGCCGCAACACCTATAACTCTCGGACTCCCTAGTCCGTACACACGCAAGCCCACCGGCCCGCCGAGGCCGCACCTCAAACACGGAGTTCACACACGAACTCGAAACAATCGCGAACGCACTCATCCGCCTCCTCAAGAAACAAGAGAAGATCTCTTGGTGATCTAAACACTTTGATCACCAATACAAACTCTCACAACAAAACCCTATAGGTAGATATAGCAATGGATAGCTCAAGTGTTTGTGTGAGAAAACTAGGAAAGAGATGGTAGAGGAAAACTCAAGAAAATCTCTTTTAACACTCTAGATAAAATCTTCCCTTTAGATAGGAAATATTTGCTCTCAAATTTGTGGAGAAAAACCTCTGAAAAGGATTGGAAAAACTAGCTCAAAACACTCTCCAAATCTTGGTGAAAACAATGACTAAACCCCCAAATTTATAGGCTGTCAAAAACTAGCCGTTGGGGTCTGTCAGACCTGTCGGTCGACCGCCAATGGTCAAAAATCAGACCGTTGGAGCCTCCGGTCGACCGCCCGGTCGACCCAAAAGAACAGAGAGCACTGCTCTCAGTTCCGGTCGACTCGGTCGGTCGACCGGCCATCTGCCAGGTCAAGGCGTGCACGCTGTGCACGTCGGTCGACCCAGCCGGTCGACCGACTTCAGAGTTAGTCGACTAGCAAGGTAGTAAGTCGACTATCTGAAGCCTGAAAACAGTTTTTCTGGGATTTAAAACTAAGTCTTTTGGTTGAAATAAAATCCCATAAAATACTTAAAAAATCTACAAAAATAGTTTAACCAATATACTTTGATATACAAACATGCTTGCACAAAATCAAGGCATGTTATAAAAGATTGGACTATTTTTGTAATATGAAAATATTGGCTCAATTGAAAACTTGTATTTTCCTAAAATCTGTTTTTCCAAAACTTTTTTAATAAAAACTAGATATTTTGAACTCATTAAAGCATAGTGTGTATGGATATGATCCATTACACAAATAAGATGAAATATCTAAGTTTTTGACATTAAGCTCTAAACTTGATTTTGGTTAAAAGATATGTAAACATGAAAACCAAAATCCAAACATGTATTTTTCAAAAAGAAAATCTTTTGTAAAAACAAAACTATCAAGAGTGTGTGTGTAAATATACTTGAGCAATCCACCAACTACTCTATCCTTTACATTTTACCTAAAAACAAAAATCTTATACCTAGACACAAGTCTTGATCATGAAGCTCTTCACTTGAAGTCTTCTCATCATCTTGACTTGGTCCAAATGCAATCCAACGAGCTCGACTCCTCTTGAGTACTTGATGTGATCTTGATGCATAGGCTCGTGAATCAACCGGTGCTAGCTCCAAAACTTGTCTTTAAATCCTTTGTTGAAGCTCCACACCTACTAAGATCTTGATAACAAATCTGTCACTAATTAAACACAAGATCATTAGTAAACATAACTACATGAGTTGATCATCATCAAAACTAGAGTGATGAGCCTTTGGGCCAACATATAGAGGATTGCGATCATGATCGCAATACTGACAAAAAAAATCTTTTTTCTGAGGACTGCGGCCATGATTGCAGTTCTCGCAAAATGCACAATTTCTAAAGACTGAGAATATGATCGCAGTCCTCACAAAAATGCCTTATTTTTGAGGATTGTGACCATGATCGCAATCCTCTTTATTAGTACATATTTTGAGTCTTTATAGAATTGTGACCATGATCGCAATCATCTTTATTAGGATTGCGTCTATGATTGCACTCCTCACAAAAATGACATGTTTTTGAGTTTTTATAGGACTGCGACCATGATTGCAGTCCTCTTTATTATGATTGCGATAATGATCACAGTCCTCATAAAAATATCATGTTTTTTAATCTTTATTAGGTTGATCTCAGTCCACAAAAAAATACCTTATTTTTTAGTCTTTATTAAAGGACTGTGCCATCGCAGTCCTCACATAGGACTGTGATCATGAGTCTCAGTTCTCATATCAGCATCACCATCATCAACAGACCCCCGTTCACCGGCAACCGATTCATGCACAATGCTTTTCACATCTAAAAAATACATCGATCACAAACACAAATAAAAACTCATCGGGAGCACGAACAAATAAGATTTGTAAAAGGTTGATCTTGAAGCCCTTTGAGACCCCCCGAGGGGGCTCCCCGCCCCCTTTCAACCTCCACGGCGACTTGACTGCACAGGTCGACCCGCAAATTACTCTGCATCGAATCAGAGTTGAGGGGAGAGTAACGTCAAGGGCGATAAGGAACGGTAAACGAGGAAATAAAAACATATAAAGAAGTGGTAGTTGGGAGGAATCAACTTATGCGGACGTGGATGAAGTTGTAGTAAAGAAAATTATGAAGCTGAGTTTTTTTTCAAAATATGAAGCAAAGTAAGTGGATGTAGCAAAATTTTTCTATTTAATTACAAAAAAAAAAAACTCTCTTGTCTCCAAAAAAAAAGAAAAAGAAAAAACAATAACTCCCTAATACAGAAATCTGCATTCTTATAAATTTAATAATAACTGATACACGAAGGAGATCAGAAAAAATTAAGAATAATATGTACTCGAATCCAAGTAGATTACTCTGAGCCAGCGAAGGTGAAGAAGAGATTGAGTGGATTATGAAAAGCCTAGATTCAGGTCTTCTAATTCGAAAATAAAGAGAACTTAACATTAATAAAGTATTTGTGCACGCATAACTCATACCTAAACTTTGTACCGCTGTCATCTTAAACTTATTCTGATGAGCCAAAACTAGGCAGATGCAAAAAATGTCGCTTCAATTTCCACACATCTAATCTACAATCAACTGGACATTTTAATTTTTTATTATTTTTTTGAGATACTGTAGTGTTCAAAAATTGACCCTCAGCATGACACTGACACGTGTCCAAGCAACAAGTTCCTCTTTTGAAGTTTCCACAACAATCAATTGCCTCCATCACATCGATCTTCCGAAGAACATCCACAGTTCTCAGAATCATTCCAGATCGAACCTAAGTCAACCTTTAAAGCTCCGCCATTCAGAGTCATCTCAGAACAAAACTCCCGTCCCAGAGGCGTCACCCTTCGGAGACACCTACAGTCCAACATTTCTAACGTCACCCGAAAGTCCGTAGTAACAACCGTCGAGATCTCCGCCTGCAATCACGCCGCCTCTCCTCTTCCACATTGAAGACGCAACGCCTATGCATTCAAGGCGAACAGTTATGGATAAAGACGAAATTTTCTGCATGCAATCTCAATCATCACGCCAGCAATTGCGGTCGTTACAATAAATCCGCACATGAAGATCGTACAGTTACACGTATCTCACCTGCACCCCATCCGCCTGAGAAGAAAGAATTCAGTACAAATAGACCTCTTTTTCAACGAGAAAGAGACTTATTGGGCTTTCCGTCCAATCCTAACTAAAAAAAATACCAATACTTCTTGTAAACTTGTGAGTTAAAATGAATTTTTCTCATCCTCATGGTTTTTTTCGCTTTGAGTTTTCACATAAAAATATCGTGTCTCCATCTATTATTTGTGTAGTGTTTATTATTTTGCACTTATACATTAAATAAGTACTCTCGTTTATGACGTCGACCGTCTGACCACTCACAGTGAAAAATCTCCACCACAAATATAAAAAAACTGCTCAACTGAACTATTAAACATTATGCTACACGCTCTATGTATCTCACATGTCCACTAACGAATAAATCCGGCAGCTTTCGTTGCTGAAATATCTTCTCATTCTTCAAAGAAGAGCCTCCAAGAAAACATGCACAAAGAAACTCTCATCATATTAATAGTATCATTTAAAAAAAAAAAAAAAAAGAACACATTTATCATGAATATATATCCGAATCACAACAAGTCAGGCTCCGCGAACTGTTTAATCTTCATACTCAAACTTTGCTACGTCGGGCCTGTTTGGTTAAGGGTGGAAGTGAGGAAGTAAGGAAGTGAGGTAGTAGTAATAGTTCCCTTTGAAACTTGGGAATTGGTTAGTAAGTTTTTCGGTGTTTGGATGTTGTTGGGAAGTGTGGTTTGAAAAATGTTATATCTTTTCCGGTGTTTGGATGGTAATGAAAAGTGGAAGTGGAAATGGAAAAGTTGACTGCAAAATTGACCGCAAAATAATATTAAAATAAAAATTAATTAAGAAAAATAAAAAATGGACTGTAATTAGAATGCAAGTGAGATTTATATCACCAAAAAATTAACTAATTTATGCTACAATTTATTACAAATGAGATTTACATGACCACAAAATTAACTGTAGCACTCTAGAAGTGAGGAAATGGTTGTGTAAAAGAGAGAAGAAAAGGAAAAGGGGTTTTCTTATTTTCCTTTTCTGTATCTGGATAGATAGGAAAGTGAGCAATTATACTTCCCCATTTCCTTACTTTCCGTCCACTTCCTTGCAACCAAACCACACGTCATGTCACGACAGTCAAATCTGTTGACCTGCGTGAGCTGCTAAAATGTGATGCAATCTGCAGGTGTTGATTATCTGAACGACGAGCCATCTTCTCTTTTATTTTTAATTTTCGAAAAACATAAAAGACTTTCTAGAAGGGAGGCTGAGAGCTGAGCTTGTTTCTCCCTGCGTTTGCAGATTGAATAAAAAAAGTGAAGAGTCTGCTTCTGGACTTTCAATCAGCAGAAGGCTGCTGGCGCTGGCAGCGTTCTCGCCATGGCGCTGACTCTCAAACCTCAGCTGTGCAGTCCAGTGTGCCACACTTCATTTGTTTTCTTTCTTTTTTCAGGGAAAAGTTGGAAGATAATCTTTAGCATCCCACTCTGTTTTTGTTTATGAGAACTTCATGATGACAAGAACTTTGCTGACAGTTTTAAAATGAATAATTCTCATTGTTATCTTATTCAAAAGATTTAAACTAGTCTAAGAATAAGATATATAAAATTTATTATATTTCCTTTATTTCCTTCTCAGCTTGTTCTGAATAAAATGAGACTTGTAAGATTCCTCTCACATAGGGGTTGTTTGTTTACTAGAAAGAAAAGAAGGCTCTTTTACAATTCTCATGTATTCAAAGGTTTTCGGATAGTTCGGTGAACATTTTGAGTATTTATTTGCTACGGTGAAGATCTCTTTGAAATAAAAATGAATGATAGTTATTAGGATTTTGAAAAAAATTAATTTTAACTAGGAGGTAGAAAAAAGATTATCTTCTTCACTTTTTATGCATTTTCTAAGACTTTCTCTCAGATTGCAAATATCAAAGTAGTTTCATGTGGCACAATCCACGTAAGATTTCCCTAAGTCCATTCAATCCCTTTCAATATTCTCTTTCAAGCTAAACAAACATCTGAAAAACTCGAAGATGAGCCACTTCGGAATTTCTTCCGAGTAAACAAACGGTCTCTTTAGAGTACGATTTGGACATTTAAGAAATCACTAAAAAGTGTGTGTGTGTGTGTGTGTGTGTGTGTGTGTGTATATATATATATATATATATATATATATATATATATTATATATATATATATATATATTGAGTTGATCTCCTAAGAACGGTTCTCACGAATTCATTCATGTGGGCCGTCGGATCTGATAGAGATCTAGTTTTATTTGATTTGATCTATCAGATCCGACGACCCACGTGAAAGTTCTCACAGAAATACGTGAGAATCGTTCTTAGAGGATCAGCTCCCTATATATATATGCGCGCGCGCACACACACATATTTATATGTATGTATGTATGTATGTATTTATATGTATGTATGTATGTATGTATAGTTTTAGGTGGACTTTGAGAAAAGTAAGTCGCAATATTCTCTTCTGTGATTGCATAGATGGATTGTGAAACACAAAAATCTCTTAAATTTGTGATATTCAATTTTTTTTAATAAGATATATTAAAATTTTCATGATTTTCTATCTGTGCGCACAGTTGAATGTTTCTTATTTTGACTTCATATCATTTCAAGCAAAACAATCCACGAACATTAAGGTTCTTTAAAATCCTTTTTCTATATCACTGAAAAGTTGGGAATTTTGTTGTTTTCCAAGCATGCACAACCGTATATTTATATTTACGTAAATTGCAGAAACGCTCTTGTCCTATCAAAATTTTACTGAAAACACCCTCCTGTTGTTCCATTGAATGAGTAGAAAATCTCTCATGTGCTATCAAATTCACAGAGAATAAAACCTTCTATTGTTATAAGATTTGATAGTTTCTGTAAAATCTAAGATAACGTACAAGAATTTTAATCAAATTTTATATATTACAAGTGTGTTTTTCATCAAATCTAATAAAATATGGAGATTTTCTGTCAAGTCATGCGACCGTGCACAATTGTGTTTTTTGCTAAATTTAATAGTATATAAGCATTTCCTACTCATTTTCGGGCTGGTTAAGGGTGGAAGTGAGGAAGTGAAGTGAGGAAGTGGTAATAGTTCCCTTTGGAACTTGGGAATTGTTAGTAAGTTTTTCGGTGTTTGGATGTTTTTAAGAAGTGTGATTTGAAAAATGTTATGTCTTTTCCGGTGTTTGGATGGTAATGTGAAAGTGAAAATGAAAAAGTTGACTACAAAGTTGACCGCAAAATAATATTAAAATAAAAATTAATTAAGAAAAATAAAAAATGGACTGTAATTAGAATGCAAGTGAGATTTACATGATCAAAAAATTAACTGCTTTGTGTTACAATTTATTACAAATGAGATTTACATGACCACAAAATTAACTGTAGCCTCTAAAAGTAAGGAAATGATTGTGTAAAAGAGAAAAAGGAAAAGGAGTTTTCTTATTTTTCTTTTCCGGTGTTTGGATAGATAGGAAAGTGAGCAATTATACTTTCCTATTTCCTTACTTTCGCTCACTTTCTTGCAACCAAACACCCCAGTTCATAGAATAGTGGTGCCCCCCCCAACCAAAAAAAAAAAAAAAAAAAAACTGTGATAATACAACAGAGTTTTTTTTTTTTTTTAAATTTTCTCTTGCATTTATATTTATTATACATAATGCAAACCATTGGGAGTTACAGACAGATATTACTATTATTATAAAATCGTTCTGCTTCAAATCTTCTATCAAACAAAACTCAAGCAACCACCAACATACGCTAAAGAGTCATTCTGTGTTCTCGTGTGCTAATTGATGTGAATTCGTATCCGAAAGTTTAAGGTTTAGTAAATAAACAAACCATTGTCACATCAGATGAATGTTGATAATTACTTGTGTGCAAGTCGTTGTTTGCACGATAGCACAGGAGCAAATCATGAGAGAGGACGCAATAATCTTCATCCTCAAGAAGAAATAATAATAGATGAGATTGATCTCTACAAACTTGTCAAAGTTGTTGTGTGCTAAATTTAACAACTCAGCTAGAATCATCTACTTAATCTATTTAGATTAATGTGTTGTTTCTTTGTCTGCAAGCTGTCACAACATCTTAGTCAAAACTAAGATAGGTTAGTAGAGGCGCGAGCACGTTTTGGCCTGTAGGCCTTGTTATTCTTAAACTGTATTATTCTATATTTTTAGCTTACATGCTTAAACATGCAACAACATAAACCAAATAAACTGCAATATAATCAACATGAATAAATAAATAACAAGAAAATGAAGCTTGCCTGTGAATAAAGCAGTCGTGCTAATCGCTATAATAAATGATAAAGACCTGCTCTATCGCTCTGACGTTGAAACTGTCGCAATATCTTAGTCAAAGTTAAGATAGGTTACCAGAGGCGCGAGCACGATTTGGCCCGTAGGTCCCGGGCTATATAAAGTGGTATTTGATGTTGTATGATGAAGCTACACTCTAACCTTAACAATTGTAGATACAAAAGTATAGAAGCTACAAAGTGCACATAGGATATAGAAAGTTGGGAATGGATACTGATCTTGCCTTTGAAGGCTTTGGGCAACTCTCAAGCTTTTGTACATAGCAATAAACTATGATGTATTCTCTACACACAAAACGGGGGGAAAAAAAAAAACAAGTTAAACAATCATTTAGGGACCAGCTTAGTTAGTTGCTTGTTACCATCAAACTTGTGGAATTAGATTGGGTGGAGATTCAAGACCTCTATTAAGCCTCTTAAAAACACCATTTATTTCAGAAATCAAATACAAGACTAAGAGAGGGCTCTATAAAGCCTCTTAAATACACCATTTATTTCAAAAATCAACTACAAGATGCCTTCAATGAATTGAGCAAATAATTAATCGTTTACTATCCCTCGCAAGTGGCCTAGTGGCTTTGCTTGGGTTGTAGAGCTCCGCTCTCTACAGCAGGTCACGAATTCGAGCCCTCGCGCGTGCGGACATGTGTTGCCTTCATGCGACCCATAACTAGCAAAAACAAAAAAAAAAATAATCGTTTACTCATTTATTGACCCTCTTCAAACTCTGCAACCCCTCTCCTTCTCCTGCTGCACAACATACCACGACACCCAAGATTAGGGGTTTCAAGTGGGCCGGCCCAACAAAGCCCTGGCCAGACCCGGCTCGAGTAGGACCCGGGACAGAGTCGATCCGGGTCCGGTTAAGATCTGGCTGGACTCGGGTCCGTCAAAGTTGGTCCCTGCCTGGTGGGGCCGTGCCAGGCCCACCCGGGCAGGGTTGACCCCGTCCAGATTTCCCAATGGCTATAATAGCCGTTGGGTGCCAGGCCCGGCCCGACAAAGCCCTGGCCAGACCCGGCTCGAGTAGGACCCGGGACAGAGTCTATCCGGGTCCGGTTAAGATCTGGCTGGACTCGAGTCCGTCAAAGTTGGTCCACTGCCTGGTGGGGCCGTGCCAGGCCCACCCGGGCAGGGTCGACCCCGTCCAGATTTCCCAATGGCTATAATAGCCGTTGGGTGCCAGGCACGGCCCGACCCCGCCAGACCCCAACGACTATTAGTCGTTGGGGGCGGAGGGTTATCTGCAATTTTTTTTTTGCAGATAACCCCCCCCCCCCCTCCAAACAAAACAGCCTCAAAGGCTACTATAGCCGTAGGGGGAGGAGTATTTGCAATTTTTTTTGCAAATCCCCCCAAATGGGTATATGGTTGGTTTGGTGACTTTTTTGTCAAAAAAATTGCAAAAAAATACTCCTCTCCTCCTATATAAATACTTCATCTTTCTCACTCCATTTCTTCACAACAAAATCTCTTAAATCTCCAAAAAAAATTCTAAAATTCTCAAGTTTTCAAATTCTCAAGTCCTCAAGCTCTACTACAAGCTCTACAAACTCTCCAGTCTTCAAGCTCTCTCTATAAGCTCTCAACTCTCAAGTCCTCAAGCTCTACAAATAAATTGAATGTTAATTCTTTGTCAGTTAGACCTAGTCAAGCTTTTGGCTCTATATTTCATGGTATGTTTAGTTTAAGTAATGAACAGTGGGAAGCCCTAAAGATACTCTACAAATTCCATTTAAACAATTCACAGATTTTAATGCTTCTTCTGACATACCTACTAATCCTCAGCATATTCCTATTAGTTCTCCCGAAGTATCAACAACCTCTACAACTCTTAAATCTGGAGTTTGAAAATATTTTGATAAAGTAATTGTCGATGGAGGTAGGAGGGCACAATGAAAGTTATGTCCAAATATTTTATATACCTTTCTAAAAAATGTGGGAACCGGCCTACTAAGCCGACATATTAAGAGTAAATACCCGAAACACTAACTGTCATAAACTCAAATTAGCACTTTGGGTGGCACAATATGTACTTTTGACTTATAATCGTGTAACAAGTAAAACAAATTAGAAAAATATCTTATTCAGTCTGAACATCCTTTTAGCATGACTGAAGACAATGCATTTACAAATTATATTAGAACCACTCGTAATCCGATTATGACCCGGTTAGTAGGAACACTATAAGATCAGAAATATTTAGAGTAATTGAAGAACAGAAACATATGTTAATTGTAATTTATCATCTTTGTCAAAACTGCACTTAGTTCTGATTGTTAAGAATCTCTTAACAGTGACCATCATATTATCATTAATGAGTAATTTATTGATTCTGATTAGGTTTTAAATAAAAAAATTATCGATTTTAAAAAGTTTTCTATCTTCATAATGCTTTAAATCTAAGTAAAGTTATAATGCATGTTGTTATAGAATATAAAATTGATTTCAAAATTCTTACTGTTTCATTTGATATGCTAATGAAAATACTGCAGCAATTGAGATTTTGAAAAAATATTTAAAGCCTGTTTTGAATGAATTTTTTTTCATATTCGATGTGTTAACTTATGTGTACAAGATGGTTTGAAAATAATTAATTATTATATTTAAAATTAAGAGATACTATTATATTTATTAAAAGAAGTTGCCAAAGAAGACAAATCTTCAGACAAATTTGTTCAAGTTTAGGGTTACCTGCTAAAAATTACCTCAAGATATAAGAACTCGTTAGAACTCAACATATAACATGTTAAGTAAAGCGATTCCTACAAGCATACAATAAATAGGTTCATTTCTATAGAATTACCTAACTGTTTTATTTCCAATAAGGAATGAGATTTGTAAATGATTTGTGAATTTTTGAAAAGATTTGAACGAGTAACAAAATTATTTTCGGGTATTTATTATCCAACGATAAGTTTAATATATTATGAGTTAACTAAAATAACAGAAATATTTCTCAATGTATAAATAATGATTTTGTTTGAGAAATTATTGCTCCCATGGAGAAAAAATTTAATGAATACTTTAAAAAAATTTCTTTTATTTTTTTATTTTGCTGCTATTATGGATCCTAAGATTAAATTTAATGGGTGTAAATTTTTACTTGAAAATTTTTATGAAAGAATAAGATATGAGGATAGTTCTGCTAATATGTTGGCAGACATTAATTCTTCTATAAATAAGTTATATGCTTTTTATAAAACTAGTTATGAAATAAATAATCTTCTTCTTCTCAGACTTCTTCGGCATTTACTAGTAGAAGTTCATTAATTTCATGTCTTTTATCGGCTTCTAAAAAAAATCTAGAACTTCTGACTCTTTAAATGAATTTCATTATTATATCTAATGTGTCGTAACTCCTGAGATCGATCTAAACTCAGTATTTGATAATTTTGATATTTTCACATAATGGAAATCACGTGTATCAATTTATCCCGCGCCATGTCACGTAATTTACTAACTCCCTTAGTATTTACAGTAGCTTCGAAGTCTACTTTTAGTACAGGTGATCAAGTGTTAACTGATACGAGAAACCTTCTGGCGTTGGATGTGATCTAAATGAGTATATGCGAGAAAGATTAGTTGTATGCGGAAAAGAGAAGTCAAAATAAAACAATTAACGATCTCATCGAAGATTCTCCAGAAAACTTCCCAAAAGATTAATGAAAACTTGTAATTTTTTATTTATGAATGATAAAATATATGAAAACTTGTACCTTTTTTATTTATTAATGATAAATTTTAAAGAATTTTAATTTATACTTCAATTATATTTGCATCCATTATCCAATTTATTGGATTATTAATAAAATTTTACATTGTCATTTCACCAATTGTACTTTTTTGGCAATTTTTTCACTTAGTATTTTTTTTATAATTTTTTAGATTTTTTTATAATTTTTAGAAATTTTTAAAATTTGTTAGAATATTTTTAGATTTTTTATCTTTTAATAAGCACCGAGTCAGTCCGGGTCACTGGCCGGACTGCCCCAATTTGGTCAGGCGGGGCAGGCTCGGCCCGGGCCAGCCGTTGGCCTGCCGGGCACGACACGGCCCACTCGGCACCCCTACTTAAAGATTCTCACTGGCCCGCGGCCCAAACTCCGGCACCGAAACCAGTCAGAAAAGCAAGTACCATTGTCCTGAACCCACCGGCGGTGATCCCAACTCTCTTGCCTCTACCTTCGTCATCTGGGAAACAGGGACAAGGCCGTCATTTCGGACCCCAACCCTGATTTTTACCATCATCATCAAATGAACAAGACAAAAGAATAAGAATAAATAAAAATAAATCGCCAAAATTCCCTATAAAAAAGAGAGCGGGACCATCAATTTCTGCCAGAGCACAAGAAAACACATAAAAATTTCTTAAAAATCAAGCGATTTGGTGGTGGTTTTCTCTGGTCTCTGAATCTTTCTTGGTCTTCTCGTCTCTCGCTGTTCAAATCAAAACAAAAATATCTCTCTCTATCTCTCTCCCCGCCTCTCTCTCTCCCGTTTCTCCTTCCTTCACACTCTTCTCCGCTGTTATCTCCTCCTCTCTCTCTCTCTCTAAAATTTTCTATGTTGTTGTTTTTGTTGTTGAATTGAAGATGCTTTCATCAAACGCAGTGACCCAATGGGTCCAAACCAACTACGCAGCGCCTCTGGGCTCAATACAGAAGGGCTTGAGGATAGCCTACGTCGTCTTCTCCTTCTGCTCTGCTCTCTTTATCGGCTTGCTCAAAGGTGAGTGTTTCCCTCCCTTTTTTGTTCTTTTGATCAATTTCTCTTTCTGGGTATTTGCTCAAAAGAAAGAAAAATGTGTGCTTGATGATGAATTTGTTGCTCATGATTTTTTTTGCCCCTTCTTTTTTGTGCAGCTGTGATAGTGGGGCCCATTGCTGGGTTGCTGCTGATTGTTGGGAATATTGGTGTGATTCTTGGCCTCTTCCCCTTTCATGTTTTCTGGACTGTTTACTCTCTTCTCAAGTTGAGTTTTTCTGTTTTCCCTTTTTTCTTTTTCCCTCATCTTTGCTGTGTTCTTGAAAGTTAGATAGTATTATATTGAGAGTATATGAAGAAAAAAGTTAAGGAATTGATAAAACATTAGTGGGTAATCATTTATTTTTTCAAAGATTTTTTTTTTTTTTGATACTCATGCCCTGGTAGTAGTTCCATGGCACATCAATTTTGATTGGTTTTAGTTCTGGTCAAAATTTTACACCTTGATGAATGTTGAAGAAGTATGCAATTTGTCAACTTTGGCCAGATTTTGAATATTATTATAGTAGTATTAATTATTGACGATAAAAACAGCAAGTAGATGTTATTAGGTTCAACTGAAATTCTACCAAAATTCCAGCTGCTGTTTAGTAGTCTAATTATTTTACTGAAATTTTAGAAATTTTGTTTCTCCTACTACTACAATTTGAAAATCTTGATATGCTCACGTATTGAAATGGAATGTAATGAACAACTATCGTATTATTAGGACAGAGGCTCATCAGGATCAAATGATATGGTTACGGTCTATTGGTGGTTCAGAAAGGCAAAGAAAAATTAGAAAACATCTCAAATATGACGAGGATACCTTGAGTAAAATCGAGTTTTAATTTGGACAAGCAAGCATAATCCTATTTAAAAGTTTCTCCCTGCCAGTTCTGGATCAAAACCTACAAAGGTTGTAAAAGAAAGAAAAAAAATCATAACAATGATATATTTAAAAGAATATGATGATACCTTGTGGAATTGGTGGAAGTGTCTTCCAAATTGAGTTTTAGTTTGGACAACTATGCATAATCTATTATACATTGATCTCTGCTGTTTCTAGATCAGGACCCAGAAAGGTGTCGGTTGATTTTCTTAACACCACTTTTATTATTTTCTCAGAAAACCCTCATCAACATAAGAAATCCCAAAACAGTGCCCTTATGTATCCATTTCGTAGGCAACTAGTCTCAAAAAACTACCCGGAACTTTTCATTAAGTATCAAAACTCGTTACTGAATTTTTACTTTAGTATCAAAAAACTACCTTAAACTATTCAAAAGTAGCAAGGTTAATACACTTGAGGGTGTTACTTTGAGATTTCTCAAGTTGAGAGAGGTTTTTTGGGGAAACCATTAAAGTTGAAGGGGGGTGTTAAGAAATTCAGCCAAGGTTCAACGGCCAAAATAATAAACATGATTCCAAAATAAGGATATATTAAGGAGAGAAACGTTAAGGAAAGATAAATTTCTTTCATTAAAAGAAAAGGTTATGGTTTTATAATTCAGGAAAGACTTGTCTGGCGGACATAGTGTTTGGCTAATTGTAAAGTTGAGGGGAGTTTCTTAAAAATGTAAGAAATTGGGAATGACGCCTGTTGGCTCACACCTGGCATTGATTGGGCTTAATTGTCCTTCGGACGTCCACATCATGGCTATCATTTGGAAAGGTATGAGAAAAGTTCTCTAAGTTCAAATCCAGTCATGGTCTTGGATTCTAATTCATAAAGATTGAATTTCAATTACTTGTCATTTATGAAAATTTATGTGAGCTGGGTATAGGCTCGCCACCAAGCATTCACGAGCGTTTAGCCCAGCAGATGGTGTTCTCCAAATAACTGTACATGGTCATGCATTATGTTTTATGTAACTCAGTTTGCTAATTGTATTTTGTTCTGCATTTTTTTTATTATTCTACTAAATCTAAAACCCAAGTTACCCAACACAATAGACTGGAAACTGATGGAATCACTGAAATTGGAATGCCAAAGTTGGACTGAATTTGCTAAGGGGCCAAGTATTCAAACCTTTCCTACAGTTAAGAGAACCATTATTTCACTGTTTGGAATGTACTTGAATTATTACTACTAGCAATGGTATCATCTCTAGTGATGTTTCCTAATGTATTTGATCAACTATAGCAGAAGACTGCTTTCAACTAAATGAGATGCATATTTAAATTGATGTTATAGATGTTTCGTGCTCTGATCAGGAAAGGTCTAATGAAGGGATATTATTTGTGGGCATAATGTGGGCTTATGCCCCTACAGTTTGATATCTTAAGTAATACCATATGCTGTTTGCTAGGAGCATTTTATTGCACTGCGTATAGGTTCTAAAACACAAACACTTATATTTTGAAGTCATCTCATGTCGGCTAAACATCTCAGACATGACACTTTTGCCGTATTACTGTTGTCTCATATGTTCTACTTTTGAATCTATTGAGTTTCTATGTTGTGTCATGTCATACCTGTCTGGATAGTTCTGCGGTTTTTAACTTATAGTTCTAAGTTATTCTTTTTACGGTTTCCAGTTAACAACTTAGTATGGTTCTTGTTGTGATCCCTTAAAAATTGTGTACATATATATATATATATATTATATATATATATATATATATATATATATATATATATATATATATATATATATATATATATATATATATATATGAGAAAAATGTATATCAGCCGGCGGGCTGAGAGTACTCTCTCAGCCTGCGGTGACGTGGCTCAATTTGTGACGTCACTGGCGTGCGGCCCGCTTTTAGGAAGAAGTTAAATTACCAAATACCCCTTTCGATAACTTTTCCTTATTGTTTATTATAATTTTTGCCCGGATGCCTCACCCTCACTGGCCTGCTATAAAATATTACTTTATAGTTTAATTTTTTTTTTTGTATATAATATAGTCAGAGTCTTTGGTTGCAGTGTACATTTAAACTGCGACCTATGTCAGATTCTTTTTTTTGGTGTACATTTAAACTGCGACCTTAGTCAGATTCTTTGGTCGCAGTCGCCGTGGTGTTATTGATAAAGATGGCCAGCAATTGCAATTTAGGGTCGCATTACATGGACTGCGACGTAGGTCGCAGTACGTTAGGTAGATGTTTCCTTTATATTAACATGCATAGTGTCCAAGGTGGCACGCATTACATGTACTGCGACGTAGGTCGCAGTACGTTAGGTAGATGTTTCCTTTTATATTTATATGCATAGCGACCAAGGTGGAAGTGTTATTTTTTGCTATATCAGCCGCCAGCAACTGCGACCAAGGTCGCAGTTGATAAGCGCAGTCTTAAAAAAATAATGCGTCCACGGTGGCACGCATTACAGAAACTGCGACCAAGGTCGCAGTGTTGTTTGGATTAAGTCATTTTTTTTTTAAATCTAAATGAAAAATGAAAAGTTTTTTGCTGAGGGAACGCGACCTGGAGTCACTTCGTGAGACGCGGCCTGTCATAAAAGATTTTATGAGATCTTTAACGTCAACTCTACATCGACGAACCCGCACCATTCGTTGTTTCCCGAAGCTGCTGTCCACTCGTCTGTTCTTCATTGGGTTTATGCGTTAATGTCTTTTAATGCCAAACCGGCGCTGGTGGTTGGACACCACCAGCGCCGGTTTGGCATTAAAAGACCACCAGCGCCGGTTTTGAATTAATGAACTATTAATTAGGTTATTATGGCCTGCCTATAAATAGGGCTCACCCTCTCCTTTTTTTAAACGGCCCATACTTAGTTTTCTTTCGAGAGCAATTGCTCTGAGAATTCCAGCTTTCTTGAGAGACTCTAACAGGCTCCTGCCTCCATGGATGAAGATGACCCCATGGACGAAGATGACCCAGAGCTTGATTGTCCTTTTTTTTCAGGTTCGCTGGGCCACTGGGAGAATATTTTTGGCCGGCGAACTTGATCGATGTTCGTGTACAAGGGATTTAGTCGTGGTCCTCGTCATGTACAAGAGATTTAGTCGTGTCATGACGAGGACCTAACCCTCACCGAGATCTGCTCTCCCATCTGGGTTGTGGATGGTCAGAGTGGGTATGGCGGGGGGGGGGGGGTTGTGGTGGATATAGTGGTGGGTAGCATACCCTGTGCGGTCTCAACTCCTCCTCTCTCACCCCAGAAGTGTCATCGAGGCTTCTGACGAAGAGATGTTCATCACCGAAGGGTTTCTGCTGCCACCAGACCTGTATACCACCACTGTTCGTGGTCCTCGCAATCCACAGTTTTTTAATACACGAGGACCTCAATAACACCACTGCTCTTAGTCAACAAGGCTCTTTTTTTTATGTTTAGTCTTCTTGATGTCGTTTTTTTGTAACACTCAATCTTATTGTATAAGTAAGAGATCGATTTTTTGTATCATTTTCATATTCATGGAGATAAATGCCTGGACATAAATAAAAATACGTCAATAACACCACTGCTCTTTAGTCAACAAGTACTCTTTTTTTTGTAGTCTTTCTTTGTACTCCTGTATTGTAACACTCAATCTTATTGTATAAGAGAGCGTTTTGTATCATTTTTACATGCGTGGATATAAATGACTGGACATAAATAAAAAACATATTTATTTTTTTAATAAACTTCGATCTTTTTGGTCGCAGTCATGCATTTTCAAACAAAACAACTTGGACCAGAGACGACACTGCGACTAACGTCGCGTAAGCCTATAGTGCAAACAGAAACAACTGCCAGCAAAGACTGCGACTAAGCAACTGCTGCGTTTGACGTGTCACCTCGTCGTAGTGTTGTTGTTGATTATAATAAAAACCAGCAACTGTGACCAAGTTTGCAGATTATTTTTTTTTAAGACTGCGCCCATCAACTGCGACCAAGGTCGCAGTGTATTTTATTAAGACTACGGTCAGAAACTGCGACCAAGGTCGCAGTGTTGTTGATTTAGAGTAAAAACCAACAACTGCGACCAAGGTAGCAGTGTTCTTGTTGATTTAAGCTACGGTCATCAACTGCGAGCAAGGTCGCCGTGTTTTTTTGTTGATTAAGCTACGGTCACCAACTGCGACCAAGGTCGCAGTATTTTTTTTGTTGATTAAGAATAAAGACCAGCAACTGCGACCAAGGCAACAACTGCGACCAAGGTAGCAGTGTTCTTGTTGATTTATGCTACGGTCATCAACTGCGAGCAAGGTCGCCGTGTTTTTTTGTTGATTAAGCTACGGTCACCAACTGCGACCAAGGGCGCAGTATTTTTTTTGTTGATTAAGAATAAAGACCAGCAACTGCGACCAAGGTCGCAGTGTTGTTGATTTAGAGTAAAGACCAACAACTGCGACCAAGGTCGCTGTGTATTTTATTAAGACTACGATCATCAACTGCGACCAAGGTCATCGTGTTTTTTTGTTGATTAAGAATAAAGACGAGGAACTGCGACCAAGGTCGCTGTGTTGTTGATTAAGTCTAAAGACCAGTAACTGCGACCAATGTCGCAGTGTATTTTAATAAAACTACGGTCATCAACTGCGACTAAGGTGTACCAAAATATATTTAAAAAAGAGATTTAAAAACAGATTTCGTCACATTTAACTTTGGAAAACATATTTATATATATTTAAAAAAGTAACAAAATACATTTTTTTAAACTTCTATTTCTCGTCATCACCATCGTAATCAGATTCGTCGTCAAGAGTCATGTTTTCGTCTTCTGTATCGCTTTCCGTCTCTTTCTCCTCTTCAGCGACAGTCTCCTCTTCGCTTTCTTCCTCTTCATGTTTGTGTTTTGGTTCATCAACGAACTCCCAGAACGGGTCATCTGTATCAAGCTCTGATTCTGACCCGTAGCGAGACATTGTTTCAGAACTAAACATAAAATCATCATTTGATGATTGGCTTTCTTTCCGGTGAAGATGGTGGTGATGGTGAAGACATTTTTTTGAATGTATTTTTCGAACAGTAAGAGTATCGAATTTGAGGAAAAAATAACTTAGTATGTTTTTAATCCTTTGCTCATGACCCTTTATATATTTTAATCCCGGAATTCCAAAAGGTTTAAGCTCTCGGACCACGTGAATATCTCTCAAATATATTTTCTACCTTTTCAAAAAATTGTATACTTCCTAGGTGACTGTTCAGTTATCCAAAACAGTTAAAATGTTAATACACTATAATTTGAAATTATAATGAACTTCAAAACAGTTCATTATTGCGACCATAGTCGCATTGGGAACTGATAAATGTTTAAGTAAATGTGTTTTTTTTTACTTTTTCAAGGCTAGTATCGCAGTCGTCATATAAAAGGGGTATTTTTGTCAATTTGTTTCACGATTGTTTAGGCGGGATTTTTTTATTTTTTTTTGGCGCCAACACTCTGCGACCGATGTGCGGCGGTGATGTAGCCACGTCCCGCAGGCTGAGAAACTCTCTCAGCCTGCAGGCTGAGGTACAGTAACCCCTATATATATATATATATATATATATATATATATATATATATATATATTATATATATATATATATATATATATATATTACACATGGCTTTTTTCTTTTCATGGTCAGGAAATTGAAATTAACAGAAAAGGAGAGTAATTTATATAAATTTCTATTAGAACACAAAATTTTAAGCATATGATTGCTTCAATAACATCAAAAACTTTAGGCCCCTCTTGTTTTAAAGTTCTGCCTAAGAGAGCATTAATATGTTGATAGCTCTATGAAGCCTATCAGAATACACTATTGACTAATTAAAGTAAAACAATCTCAGTCTCAGTATGAGTAGCCTCTTCTATGCTCAAATCTTTATTATCATTTGACAGAGACATAAATCTAAAGATATAACATTCTAATTCAAGGTTCATTGGTGAGTACAGGACTAATCAGATAAATGCAGCTCTTAAGTTTGCACTTCTATTTGCTCTTCCTGTACTATTTGCCCTCTGGTTGGGCCTTGGCATCTTGGGCAGTATCTTTGTTGGAGTTGGGTATGGGTTCTTCACGCCATGGGTGTCTACTTTTGAAGCTTTCCGACAGAGTTCTGAAGCAAAGAAATTCCTTCACAGCATTGTGGTAAATAAGAGCAACATATTAAGTCTTTTATGGTTTTCACCAGTTACTGAATTTAAAAACAGCTAATCATTTGATGACCAATTAGGATGGAACATGGGGGACAATCAAGGGGAGTTGCACGGTGGTGAGAGACTTTGCTGATATCTGCTACCACTCGTACCCGCTTTACTTGAAAGAATTACGAGAATGGTCAGGCGAACATGAATCCCATTCTATCAGGTGCCTAATATCTGCCATAATTTTTTTTCCTTAGCTTAAATTGGTTCTGATAATCATTGGACATGCATAATAAAAATGAGTTAACTGTGAGTATACTTTTAATTGTGCAAAGTTGAATTTCATTTCTCATTGGATGTGTTATCTACAAGACAACACTACATAATATGCAATTAGACATCACCTTTTTATGTTATGCTAATTTATAAAGCATGGAAGGAACTTATAAGCTATGTGCAAGGAAGCACCGACACAGGTACCAGTAAGGGACACAACAATTTCTAAAATGTAGGGTACGGGGACACGACTATATTATATCATATTATATTATATTATATATATATATATATATATATATATATATATATATATATATATATATATTATATATATATATATATATATATATATATATATATATATATATATTATATATATAAATAAGCCATAAAAGTGACATTTAACAATACGACTTCAAATGCATAATTTAGATAAGTTCATCATTAAATAGCATATTCTAGTCATCTTGAGGCTACACAAAACTACAAGTATACCCCCTTCCAAAGCAACTTATGCCCCACAAAATACAAGCATACCCCTTCCAAAACAAAAGTATACCCCACAAAAATATGAGTATACCATCTTGCAAACAAAGAATGCGCTATAAAATACAAGTATACCCCACTCAAAAGTGAAACCTATAACAAGTTTTTCTAATTGGAGCCAACTTTTGTAGACCCGGCTTCAACATTAACCTCATTATGATCATCTCTAAACACCACTCCTAGTCCGGACTCATCAAGAAATAGATTTGCAACCTCTAATATGCTCGCACCATTAAAAGATTCAAACTCATGTCCACCTAAATCTCACATCCTTTTCTCTCAAGAATATTCTAGAGATCTCCTTGAAAGAAGACGATGATTTGTATGAACATACACCTAGTCTTTCGCTCATTGTGGAGTCAATTTGTTCCTCTTTATATCTTGAACATGCTTGTAAGTGCTTCAATTCCTCTCACAACACGAAGAAGAGCATGGATGACAAAGTAACTTTATCGCCAACCCTTGCAAAATAGGTGTAGAACTCCCATGGACAACCACGACATCTTAGGATCCATGATCCCCCTATCATGTAAGCAATCATGTTCCACAACCTCATCTAACGCGGCGGAAGACTTAGCAATTTCGTATTGACCGCTCAACTCTCTTCAGAATTTGGAAAGTACCTCTTCAAGCACTTGGCACTTTCATTAGTGATCCCACCATCTTTGTGTGAAGCAATCTGATTTGATGTTTCATTAAGCCAATATGCAATATAATACCTAGAGCATATAAAATGAGTATTTCATAAATAATGTTAAAATCTACAAAACGCAATACTGAAACGTAAAAATACAAAAGAATAGTTTAGGAATTACTTTGGGTTTAGTGAGTGAGCCAAGCAACATAATGGACTGTTGAATTTGTACTGATCCACCAAAGTAGAATGCATCACACTATAAAATGAAGATTATTTATCATCCCTCTTGCCTTCTTTCTCATAGATGATGATTTTCACTTTCTCAATCATGCAATTCGACATACCATATACCAAATGAAGATTGGGCTTTTCGATGTCGGCATATTGAAGCATATTGTAAATGTGCTCGGTAAAGGAAACGATGTAGTCTATTTTGTCCCACCAAATATCATCTAGAATTTTTTGTCTCACAAACCTTGCCTTTCCCACATAATCTTCCTTGTATATATATTTCATCCTTCACTAATCACCAAATAAAAAAGGCTGCGCTTTATCTTTTCGAACCTTCACAACATAATAATAGCCGAAGCAAACCTTCTTTTGGCTGTGGCAAACATCTTCAATGGACATGATGATTGAACATAGACAATCTCATTGAATGATTCATAATGAGGTTCCTTACCATCACCACATCCCTAGAAATTTCAATAATCCAACTACGTTCTTTATAAACTACTTCATTCTTGGTATTTTTTGGCGCACAAATATTTTTGAGAACAACATTAAGTGTGTGTACCACGTAAGGAGACTAAAAAATGTGTGGATACTTTATCTCTATTTCTCCACCCATAGCCTTGCAAACCAATGCATTGTCCGTAATAACCTGCACAACATTTTGGGGCCCAACTTCTTCAATAGCTCTTAGAAGAATATCCCGAGTATACTCCGTATTTTTAGTCTTTCCTTCCGCATTCACCACATTCAAGAACATTGGGCCAGCCTTGATCACCGCCATAATATTAATGAGAGGATTTCTTTGTGAATCGGACCAACCATCACTCATAATGGAGCCACCCTTCTCTTTTCATGTGCTCTTTATTGGCCCCAACGAGTTTTCAATGTGTGCCTTATCACTTTGTAAAGAATGGTGCATAAAAGATTGTAACCCAGGGGAAGATAGCCTCCAATTGCATGGTTTTCCACATATGTGTAAAATTGGATGAATTAGGGATTTTTTGCCAAATTGAATGGCAAGCCTGCCGTGTATAACATCCTTGTGATCAACGCATGCAAATGATCTCAGGCTCCATGTTAAAAGCTCTCTCTATGGTGTTCTCTCCTTCACCTCTTCTCATCTTTGCAACTATGGTGGTGGCCATAGTGGCTTGTGTAGGCAACTAAATATTCTTGAATTTTTTTGCCTTTAATTTTATTTCCGCTTGCTCAACCACTTTTCATCTCAAGGATATGTTCTTGCTTAACTTCTTTGCAAGATTTGATGCCAAAACATAATATTCTTAAAAGGTGTCCCCTTACTTTTGAATAAGAGCCCTTATAATTCTCATTACAATAATGGCATCTCCATTATAGATTTCCCCCCACCTCCTGGAGTTTTGCTGAGCTTTGGACATACTTCCAAAGTGGAGTATTGTCATCAACGGAACTTTCAAAATTCATTCGCTTTTCTAAAATTAAACAAAAGCATTGACATGTAAAATTTAACAAAATCATTGAATAGGAGTCTTAAAAACTCTTTCATTTTCCTAGGACAATCAAGAGAATCACATTTTAACTTTGAAGCAACTCAACCATGACTAAGCAACAAAGTAATTTTTACTAAGCAACAAAGCAACAAAGAACTCAACCATGAACTCACTCAACCATGAGCTGAACGGGAGAAGTAAAATGTAGAAGAAAAGATAAAGAAGAAAAAAAAAGAAGAGGCTCAGTGCTACAGGAAAAAGAAGAGGCTCAGTGTTACCTATATGACAGATAGAAGAATAAAACAAAAGAAGAGAATTTGAATAATAAAAATAAAAACAAAAGCTAGAGTTCGGAGCAACAAAGCTGAAAAACAAAAAAGAACACTCAGGTTTGGATTCAAGCTTTTCTCATATCAGATAAAGAAGAGCATCAAGATTTAATTTAGCTAGTGTGAGAAACAAGAACATAAATAGAAAGACAACATATGATCAAATCAGATTCTATTTCCACTTGTAATAAAGGAGGGAGGAAGAACCAGCATGGGTCACACGAGAGAGAGAGAGAGAGAGAGAGAGAGAGAGAGAGAGAGAGAGAGAGAGAGAGTTTTTATCAGGTTCTTTTTCCAGTAAAACCTGATAGTGTATCCTACACCTAAGTTTTAGGAGCAAAACGAAAAAATTTCTGAAAACAAACAAACATTGAAACATACTGATCTAAGGATTTCTAGACTAATCGTAAGCCCATAGTTCATCCACAGGCATTCAATCAATCTGAAGATAAACCTATATCAAATTAACAAGTAATTCCAATTTCCTTCTTTATTCCCTTCTTATCTTATTATGAGATCATCAACCAGGATACTTAAGAAACTCGGGTTGTTGAACATGGAAATTCACATTGAAATGCGTATGAAAATAACTTAAAATGAAAACTCACTTAAAAAAACAGATTTAACATAAGAAATTGTCCTAGAAAAACATACTAGAGAGCAAGTCGAGCGAAGTAAAGACTGCAAGATTGCAGGTGTTGAAAAACTGTAAATAAAAAAAACAAAAAACAAAAAACTTACGGGTGAGCCAGAGCCTCGCTGGAGCACATCGTGAAGGTGAAGAAAGGAACCTCACTGGACCTCCACTCAAACAACAGTGAAGAGGACAGGAAGAAGTGCTTGAGCTCAACTCACTGGAGCTCATCGTCACCACAATAGGTCAGACGGAAGAAAGGGAAAGAGGAGAGAGAAGAGGCGCAATGCTAGAGGTTGTCGTTGCCGCTAGCAGTCAGATGGAAGAAAGGAAAGAAGAGAGAAGACGAGGTTGTTGTCACTGGAGGTTGTCGTTGCTGGAAGGTCGTCCACGATGTCGGAGCTTCACTGACGTTGTTAGAGAGTCATGAAGCTTTGGAGCACCAAAGACGAGAAGGTTTGTGACTAGTGAGACAAAGACGAGAAGAATTGGGAGCAACGAGACGAAGACGAGCAGAATGGGGGGATTTCTTCGTGATTTGGGGGTTTGATATCGGGATAGGGTTTTGATCCAAAAGGAATTTAGATGGGTATTGGGTATAAACCCACTCAAAAGCGGACCTGATAAGGGTTATTTTAACCCAAAATAGGTTTTTAATGGGTCAGACATAGGATGGCGCACCCGACATGGTGTTGGTGTCGTACCGGTGTCCGACACGTGTTGGACACCGGTACTCAGATTTTTTGGTAATACGAGTGCATCACAGGCTATGTAACATGGACACTTCAAAGTAATTGGCATGTTTGTATCAGGCATTTGTTGCACACCGACACTTGCGTGAAACTTGTCGACACGTATCAAACATTTCATATTTGTGTCGGATTTTAGAAACAAACTTGCATGCCAGCGCATGTTGACTTTAAATGAAACTTAAAGATCCATATTAGACATTTTGAAACTGTACATCTCTTGAAAATGCGTCATTGACATGAGTGAATAGTTGTTAATAGAAACATAAACACCACACTACCAAAATGAGGCGTTGATTAGATTTCTTTTCCGTACTTTTTTATGTTGTTACTTTTGTAGAATCTATAAAGTCAAGTTTTATTTTTGTATTTTATTTTACTCTTAACATCACTCATCCTAATCAATCTGATTTTGATATGTAGTATATACATGCACATACAGTCATACCACCGTGTCATGGTATCCTACATTCTAAGGATTTTCCATGTTGTGTCTGTGTCATGTAGTATTCGTGTTCTTATTTCCTTCCATGCTTCATAGCTTATAAGCATCAAGCACGTGGATATAGAGGTGATTTACTGTGTAATTTAATTTAACAATTATTGAAGAAAGGAAAATTGGATTGTTATGCTTGATGAGGGCAATGCCCAAATATATATAGAGATACAATTTGATAAGAAAATCTTACTCCTAATACAATAGGTATTATATTCTAAATCTTACTCCTAATACAATCCTAATACAATAGGTATTGTATTCTAATCCTAATACTACTCCTAATATAATAGGTATAGAATTTTAATTCTAATATTACTCTAACACCCCCCTCAAACTTATGGTGAACCAATGAACTTGGGTTGTTCACAAAAAAAGAACAATTTGATAAGCTAATAGAGAGTTATGATTGATTGCAGTAGACTCTAATAGGTATGTAGTAGACCGGTGGCGCCTACGGTAGACACACTCAGATCAGTGTAGTTAGCAATAAAATCTGGTGATACCCGTCAGTAGACACACTCGGATCAGTGCAGCTAGTAGAATCTGGTGATGCCCACTAGTAGACACATTCGGATCAGTGCAGCTAGTAGTATGATAATAAAAGACGATCAAGATAAAATAAATAAAAAATATTGCTGATTAAATCAACTGAAGTTTCTAATCTTTTGGCTTCTCAATCTAAAAGCTTCCATTATCTGCATCTCTATCAAAATCATTCTGATCCAATGAGAGAATGATGGAGGACATGGATCTCATCATCAAAGGCTCTTTCTAATTATATTTTGAACTGGTTGCCATCTAAGGATTGAGATTGAGATCGAAATCTGGACTCGGACGATGACGAATGTAAAGATGAATCGCGCCACGGTGGGTGCCATTGCTGCTGTGCTGAGATTATGAATCGAGGAAGGAGAAGATTAGGGGAGTTTGATTTTTTTTTTTTTTAATGAAAATAAAGGAGAGATTAGGGATAGTTCTTTGGAGCGATGGCCCGGCTGGGCACGGCTACATGAGCGCGACCCAGCGCAGGCTCGTTGGTGACGTATCGGCGACGATCAAAGAAGAAACTTTGCTCTGATACCATGTTACAATTATTGAAGAAAGGAAAACTGGGTTGTTATGATTGATAAGGGCAATGCCCATATATATAGATACACTTTGATAAGAAAATCCTACTCCTAATACAATCTTAATACAATAGGTATTGTATTCTAATCCTAATACTATTCCTAATACTATAGGTATAGAATTCTAATCCTAATATTATTCTAACAGTTACCTTAGGGATCATGGTTTCACATATAGTGGATATTGATATATATTGATAATATCATCTTAGGTTTTGAAGTATCAATACAATATTAACTCTATGCTATGTTACATGACTATGGGTATGAGTATTGGATAAGACGTAATATGGATATGTAATTATGGATACACAAATTTGAGAAACAATGCATATGGATTCGTCACGGATACGAAAAATTTATATATATTATTTAATAAAAACTTATAATTCAATCATAAAGTAATTATGAAATCCATCACAATTTTTGAATAAATTCAATGAAAGAACAAAAAGCATTTCTTTGATAGTATTATATCTTACTTCAGTGCATGATTAAATAAAATCATAGTTAATCTTCATAATTCAACGAATAAATGCCATGTTAGAAGAAAGAAAAATAGAAACTCCACATGATCAATGTCTTTTATAAAAAAAAGCACAAACATGACCAAAATTACAACAAACAAAAATTCTAATTTTTAAATTTAAAATAACCCTAATTTTCAAGACCTAACCCCAAATAAAGCATGCTAATTGTTAAACCCTAGAATTTCTTAAATCATCCAATAGATCATCTATTTTTTGAAAAAATGCTAAATTGCTAACGTCAAACATCAAAACTTGAATTTAGAGGTAGAATTGGAAATAAAGAAAATAATCCTAATTAAATCGTGACCTCTTTGTTTTCATCGTCTTTGTCGTCATCACTTCTTGGTCCTTGTCATCGTCACTCTGTCGTCGTTGTGGTCTCCATCACCAGCTCTGTTGTTATCCTTTAAACGAGGGGGAGGACAAGAAAAGAAACTCGATCGGGGATGAGAGAAACCCTTGACCTTTCTAGATATCTCCTCAAGAAAATGTACCGGATATGAATATGAACCTGACTTCATATGAGAAATTAAAATGAATTTGAATTTGGATATTGGCGTGATTTGTATGGGTCACATGTAGTGCATATCCTGCTCATTGGTGCGTATCTACACTCGATATGTATCCGATACTAGTACCTGACCAGTTTAGACGATTCTAGTTCATAGACTATAATATTGTTCGATATCGGGAGCCAATATTGTTGCAATATTATTGATATCGATATTGGCAATATTTGATACTTAAAACTATTGGCTGATACCGACATTGGTACTTAATTAACCATGTTAAGAATTACCACATGATGTGAATAAGAAGCCACAAGAAGAGTTGAAAAAGAGTTCTTGTTAGATTTTAGTGTTTGAAATGTAGATTTTTGAGTCAAATAATAGCTAATGTCATATGTACTATTAATTTTTAGGAACATTTGTGACTTTTTTCAGCTGTTTGGATGCTTCTTTTAACTCAAAGGTGTTTTGTAATTTTTTTAATTCCAACCCTATACATCTTCATATTAGGGTTTCTTACTGGAATATTTCTATGACATTGGTTTTGACTGAACTTGGCAATATGATAAGTACTCGCAAAAGAAAAATTTGTTGTAAAACAAACTAGTAATATCTAGATAAAAGTGTAATAAGAAAGAACACTGGGATCTAATGTGGTTCGGCTTAAACTTGGCCTACGTCAACGTGAAGAGAACTTGAGAGAGCTTTATTAATAACTTAATACAAAGAGTTCTAACCTTTCTCTTGATGCAACAAGAGTATTCAACTTTTTCTTTAATCTTGACCTAAATTTCAAGAGCATTACCTTATCTCTATGCACTTTTACCTTGCTCTTATTTTTACTTGGCTTTCTTCTGATCTTCTTGGTGTTCTCCACTATTTTTCTCCTTGAGATCAGTGTTTTCTTTGTTGTTTACAATGCTGGGTTACAATTTTTATTTATACCATTTTACAATACCAATCCTATTCAGACTTTGGGATGATCTTGGCCATTGGATGCTTGAAGAATCTTGATCAATTTTATTAGGAGTTGTTCTCCATGATCTAGAAGAATTCTAAACTCTTTAATCTTTAGAAAAAAATCCTTCATTGAATAGAAATTGAGTCCTAATTGTACTCCAATAGAAAAGAAACCGGCACTTGAAAAAGAAACTGATTCTGCTTCAAAAAAATGTCCATATAGTCGACTAGCACTTAGGCTTAGTCGACTAATCCTTTCTATTAGTCGGCTAATATGTTTATTTAGTCGACTAATGTAAACAACTTCCTCCTTGTATCTGTCTTAGTTGCTAGTACTTAGGTCTAGTCGACTATAGTCTTTATTAGTCGATTATAAGTCGACTAACTTTTCTTGATCTGTTTTTTTCTGCTTCAAGGCATCATCTTCTCCAACTCGTTGGATCTTCTTGGACCATCATCTTCTTTTGAAAATAAGGCAAAATCGTGATTGGAAAGAGGGGAGAGAGCGTGAGAGAGGGTGAGAGTGAAAGTGAGAGAAAGTATCGAGAGAGTGGAAAAGAGCACTGGAGTGAGAGAGAAAGGAATTGATGGGGCAGATCTAATGAGGTAGTTTGGTATTTTAAGCATCCAACAGTTAGAAAACAAATGTGATTGGGGGTGGGGGGGTTTCCAACTTATAAGATTTGAGATGTTGAAATGGAAATATAAAGATTTGGAGGGTGAATATGGAATTAGCAAAGTTTTGAGGTGTTGACATGGAAAACCCTACATTTTAAATGGATACGACAAGAGTCATTGAGACTTTTCAGTTGCAAGCACATAAGCAAGTGCGTTCCTTTCATTAACTAGTGCTCCCTCGTGATTTTGTTATTAGTAGTTTTACCTCTATGTTATATGTAATATATTGTCATCTAGGTAGCACGGATACTTCAAAAGCGGAGCAGTGTCCACTCGTACACATGTCGGATACGCATGGTAGACACACATATGAGACATGGTACTTCAATTTTCTATGTATTTTTTAGAATTTTTTATGTGTCTGTGTGTCATGTCGTGTCATGTCCGTTTTGGCATGTCCATGTTTGTGCAACATAGATTGCCATTAGTTTATAACTTGATGTCAAGGGAAGAACCGAATTCTAATGAAGTGACTTAGTCTGTGCAATGACAATGTTGGTTCTTGTATGTATTTAATTCATTGATGAGAAACTACAACACATGAGTAGAGTAAATTCATTGTTTAGTAGGTGCCCACTCGTAAGTATTATCAGATTGTCACTGCATTTCTACTATAACAGTATCAGTAGCGTGCATATTCATGTAACAGTTCACAATGTCAGCAGTAAAATTTGAAACTCTGGTAAGGCAGAAAAATAATTGGTCTCAAGCAGCGAAAGGTATTTTGAATGCGTTTTATCCTATAATTTGTTCTTATTACATTATATTTACTTTTAAATTCAAAATGTAGTAGTTTAACTGGTTTAGCATGCCTTGTTCATGGTGGTAACTCATCAAAAGTTATGACTATTATATATACAAAGGTTTTGACGTTCATCTACCACTTGTCCGACTTGACTGCTAAAACTACATGCAGGTTGGTGGATGTGCCATCTTGTATTGTTGTGGGTATAATGGGCATAATCGTGGATGTCCCACTTTTCACTGTCATAGCCATAATAAAGAGTCCTTATATGCTTTTCAAGGGATGGCAGAGGTTGTTACATGATCTCATAAGCCGAGAAGGCCCTTTTCTCGAAACAGCTTGTGTGCCAATTGCCGTCTAGCAATCCTTTTTTGGCCTCTTGTTGTTGTTGGGAGCATTCTACTGACTTTCGTCTCGGGCATATTTATCGGTCTTTATGGAACAGTAATTGTGTATCAGGTGAACCATCCTTCCCAATGTTAAATGAGACGCATCTCCAGATTTACATGAAAGCTAACTTGTAGAATTTGGTGCAGGAAAGATCTTTCCGGAGGGGAGTTGCTTATGTTGTTGCGATGGTTTCAGAGTTTGATGAATACACAAATGATTGGCTTTATCTGAGAGAAGGATCCATTCTTCAAAGTAATAGTTCATTATTGTTTTTTGTTAAATAGGACATATGTTGGACCATGGTACCTCAAATGGTTAACTAATGATATTTTATTCATTATTTTTCAAATTCTTATAATAGTAGTTTTCTAACTGCCTAGACAGGCCTAAATACAGGAAGAGGAAGATATCTCACTCAGCTGAATTTTCCTCTGGAGGAAGCACTGTTAAAGGTGGAAAAGCTGGTTCCAGTTCTTCAGATGTACCTGCAATGTTTGTTCCCAACTTGGGCCCTTCAAGGTCTGTTAGAGATGTAATTCAAGAAGTCAAAATGGTGCAGGTAAATTTGTTTCTCTGAACTTTTCTATTATGGTTGGTTGTTAAAATGATATCAACCCGTGGCCTTTTTTTAATCTTGCTCGGAGGTGCATCAATAGTTTTAGCATCTTTGGTTCAAAAAGAATTAAATATATGAATTGAGTATTGAAAATTTTAATATTATAATTCTCATGTCTTGAGATGAACTCAGTTTCAGTTCCATGTTGGTTTCGGCCGTTTTGCTCAGTTTTGATTCTGACAGTTCACAAAATGTCATAAGCTTAATGGTAGTAAACTATTTACAATTTGAAAATAGAGGAATGTTTTTACATTTTAAATAATATGTACAGACAAACTTTTCCTTTCTCCTCCCATCTTCTTGTCCATGCACCACTTCCCTTTCCATATTCTGATGCACAGTGGTTGGCAATCAATTTTGCATAGATACACGGACATGCCGACACATACACAACACAATACACTAAACATGGCAAATTCTGAAATGTAAACATGACAGATTTCTCTTGCAAAACCCTGCCCTCATATTTCTCTTGCAATCTGATGCTAATTTATGTAATTAGCCCAGCCACCCCCCCCCCCCCCCCCCCCCCCCCTTCCCTCTCTTCCTCTCTTGATGTATAAATTGATAGAATTTGACGTGGCAGATATGGACGGAACTAATGACAGCCTGCGAGTTGAGCGGAAAGGAACTTGTGGATGCAAATGTTATACACATCAATTGATCTAAGTGAGTGGTTAAGAACAAAGGGAAGCAGCAAAGAAACAGTTGGCTGGGCCTCCCATCATATGCTTTGTTGCACATTCTGCTTTACTCTATAAAGGCTGGCTCAGGTGGAATATTGCTTAGCTCAGGTATTGAGGTTACCCACCTGAACCGTCCTCACGATCGGCTTTTAGATTGGTTTTTCCATCCTGTAATGGTTCTGAAAGAGCAAATCAAAGTCATACGAATGGATGAGGATGAGCTGAGGTTCTTAGAAAAGTTGGTTCTTTTTATGGGAGACATGCAAGGCATGGAATCATGGGACAATGGATCTGTGCTCCTCAGGATGCTCTCAAGGCTGCTCAAATACAGGCAATTAGCAGAAGGTATGAGATTTCTGCTTTCTCATCTGAGGCATATTCTCCATTCATCCTACGACTCTCACATTTGTTGTCACTGTCAATTTGATTGTCCACTATTTTTGTACTAATTGGCTTATCTACAAAAATCAAAGATTTTCCGCTCAATGTCTTCCTGCGGTGATTCCTTGGTAGCTTTGTTAGACTTGGTTGTGACCCACCAGAGCTGAATTATTAACGGGATGGTCTTATTTTATTTATTTATTTATTTTTTGGCAGGACCTTATGAATTTTTATAGGCACTAGATAGTTTAAACTAGTCCTTGGAGAACTAGACTAACATATTATCTTATTCATTCAGAATGAAATTTTCAAGTTTCTTGCCTTTAGACTATTTTTTTTAAGATAATACAAGCAAGGAGCGCTTGACAAGTATTGGATGCAATACCTGATTCAGAAAGCACGTGTCTGAATCATCGTTTCACTTTCACATATCATGTCAAGGAACAATTCTTTAAACAAAGGTGAAATGTTTACAAAATTGTCCAATAATCTTTCCATGTAACCAAACCTTGTTCACCCTCACCCTTGTTACCTATTAGTTCTTTCATTGAAATTGGAATAAAGTGAATATCAAATGACGACTCCTGTAATACTCAGACCCTGACATACATTTTGGACGTTTCAAATTTATCTCTCTTTCCCCAGTGAAAGTAAACATGTAGCTATTACAATTAATTTGCTGCCTTTGTATTATCTGTGTTAGTTATGAGGTTTTCGAATCACTCACTGCCATTTTGTATTTTTTTCCCACCGAACAGTAACTTTCTGATTTCTTTTGGCCAGTTTTGAAACTGTTCACATCAACATCTTGAAACTAGTAACTGATTTTACACGTAAAAAAATTACTAGATAGTTGCCAATGATCTGATCAGGTAACATTTTATTTACAACTCAACCCTCCAATTAAAGCACAAACCTTCTCTTATTTATTTCTGCTAAGTTACTTGTCCAACTGATGAGGACATCATGCCACCGCCCAGGAGCAGGTTTCGATCGAGTATACTTCAGGAGGCGACGCGCTGGTCTTCTATGGCTTTAGATGGGACTTGTTTCAGGCGTTATTGATAGCAGATATTTTTAGCTTTATTTATTTTCCTTTTATTTTTGTTATTTTGTGGACGTTTAGTACCACATCGGTTATTTCCCAGTACTTCTCTTTTGTAAAGCCTATATAAGCCCCTTAAACTATTGGAATAAGGCATTGAATGAATGATTAAAACTTTTCCTCCAATTATTGTGTTAAATTCTTGAGTTTTTGCTCTCGAGTTTAGGGTGAGAAGCCCGTGCAAGGGGTGGAAACCCAATCTTGTTTGAAGGTGATTGCGATCCAGGTGGTTTTACATCATTTTGGTATCAGAGCACAGGTTTTCAATCCCCTTCAAAACTTTCTTTTTTCAAATTTTTTTTCCAGTCTCCAAACCTTCCAAACCCTAGATCTATTCCAGATCCATTCAAAAAAAAAAAAAAAAAAAAGAAAAAAAAAATTTTTTACACTGTTCAAAAAAAAAAAAGGAAAATACAGTGAGAAAAAAAAAAAAAAAAAACCATCGAAAATCCCTGATTATTCCGCCTGCACTGTTCAGCGTCACCACCGCAGCCGGAGCGCCGCCTTCGTCCTCGTCCACCGCAACAGGATCCACCGCCGCCGCTCGTCGTTGTCGTCATCCCTGCCCCACGCCGCCTCTGCCGCCACAGCCGTCGTCGCCCTCCACCACGGAAGTCGACGCCACCGAAGATCTCCAACATCTCCGGCGATTTCAACCACCCTGCTCCGGCCACTCCACCTCCCCTGGGCACCACCTCCGTCACTGTCGCCGTGCCCAGGGTCAAGACCTAAGGGCGGATCGAAGTGAACAAGGGCTGATCGGACTCGTCGGCGCTCCCCGATCCCCATCGTCCTCTCCGGTGGCTCGTCGAAGCTTCCGGAGACCCGATTCAACGCCACCTCCGTCGTCAACCTCCCTCGTCGGCTCCACCATCTCGTCGGCAGCGCCTTCTTCCAACACCGCCGGCGCCACACTCTCAGCCCTAGCTAGGGCAAATCGAGCAGGAGAAGAGCGGATTAGAGAGAGAAAGCGGGTACGGACACAGCCGTGGGAGCCTCGCCGTGGATCTCCAACGCTGTGGAAGCCTCGCCGTGGGAGCCTCGCCGGACCGCCGCCATCAGGTCGCCGCTCCACCCTTGCCCTAGCCGGCGCGAGAAGGGAAACAGGGACTGATCGGGTCTGAGTTTTCAGCCCCAGCCCAGTTTGACCCGATCACAACGAGCCCAGCCTTAAGTAGGCGAGCCCAAGTTTGGATCCGACCGGCCCAATTCCATCCGGCTCAATTTTGAACCGGTCTGGTCCAACCAGAAGTCAAACCAGATCCAGTCTGGTTCAGTTCAGCTCCAGAGGCCATTCAGGACTCATTTCAAGTCCAAATCGAGCCGTTTTCGAGGCAGTGGATTCGTGACGACCAGTACTACGCGCCTACAACAGTCTCGTTCAGGTTTGATTTACGGTCGTCTTCCCAGGTAACTTTGAATATTCTGTCAGTTATTCCTGTCACTTGATTAAAATAGCTAGTTCTCTCAATCTGTCGCATGATAGAATTTATTGACTGTTGCCCACTAAATAAGTGAGTTGTGTGATTCTGATCTTGAGTGGTAACCGACCTAATATTAATCGTGCAACTAAATTAATTTGAATCTGTGATTACTTGCTATATCTTGAAATTAACTGTATCAGCACGTGTCTTTATCACTGTCTCCACGTTATAATTTTCTTAATCACGTGTTAATCTCATTAGCTTAAAAATTGGTATTAACTTTCACCATTCTAATCTCTGACTCCTCCTGCATAACATACATATCCTAAGGACAGCTTGCATTTAGGGTCAGTGAGGATCTTGCATGCCTACTAGAAGTGTTAGAACTTTTTCTATAGGCGAAACTTCAGCACCCATGGACCCTAGCATTCATGATACCCTTAACACAATCCTACAAAAGATGGAGAGCATGGACAGACAACTACAAGAAGTTAAGGATCAGGTTGATGTCAACTGTAGGGATCTAGCAACCAGAATTGGTAGGCTAGAACCAATAGGAGAAGAATCAGGGATGATGAGAGTTCTCGAAATGACAGTAGGTCTCCTAGGCGTGAGCGAGGCCATGATAGTAGGTCTCCTAGGCGTGAGCGAGGCCTACCTTACCGAACAACTGATGCCGATGCCCAGTATATCAGGAGCGTTAAAGTTGATGCTCCTTCTTTTGACGGGCGTTTAGACCCTCAGGTCTATATCGATTGGCAGTTGGCCATGGACCGATATTTTCGTTGGCATGACATGTCTGAATCAAGAAAGGTTCGATTGGCCGTTATGAAATTAACGGGACAAGCTGGGCAATACTGGGAAAATTTAGAGAGGATGATGAGGTACAGAAGGGAAGACCCCGTGGACACTTGGGAAAGCATGAAAGAGAAGCTTATGATGAAGTATGTTCCACCATCATTCAGTCAACAATTGTTGGACAAATGGAATCGATGGACCCAGGGAAACAAGTCAGCCGTTGATTACATTGCTAAGTTTGATGAATATCTGAATCGGTGTGGAGCTATTGAGTTAGAATCTCCTGAACAGACCCTATCTAGGTTTAGGTCCGGTCTTAGGGATGATTATCGCCGAGAGCTCATTGCTCGAGGCATCACGACTCTAGAACAGGCATATCAGCTAGTCACCGACCTAGATGAGTCTAGAGGATCCTACTTTAACCGAAGTAACTTTAAGGATAACTCTAGAACCACCACTACTGGCCAGCCAAGCTTCAACCGAGCACTTCCTACCCCAAGTAAACCTGCCTCCAGTTCCTCTAGCGTCAAACCAGCAGGTCCTTCTGGTACAAAGCCCTTTGTATCCGAGAAGAGAACGTAAGTGAACCAGGAAAAGTCAACCCTAGAACCCAATGCTACAGGTGTCAAGGGTATGGTCACCTTGCCAGCCAGTGCCCGAGTCAAACCAAAACCCTCTTTGTCGAAGTCCCCATTGAAGATATAGAAGGAGAGGATGATGGAGAAGAAGTGGTGCACCAACAAGACGATGACTCGGATGGCTCTGTCGAAGAGTATGAATTTAATGGGTGCATCCGAACTCTGGAAATGACGAGCTTACCTCCTAGTGTAGCTCGCACCCAATTAGGAGTGGTTAGATGCACTTTAACCCAGCCAGAACCACTCAACGACTGGAGAAGGACTGCCATATTCCAAACCTGCACAAAAATTGGCAATAAGAACTGCAAGGTAATAGTGGATAGTGGCAGCTGCATCAACGCTGTGGCGTCAAAGTTAATCACCACCTTGGGGATGACACCGGTGAAGCATCCAAGCCCCTACAAGGTTACATGGATCGATGCTACATCTATCGATGTTCAAGAAAGATGTCAAATTCCCATCCAGTTTGCCACATACACAGAAAATGTGTGGTGTGACATACTACCCATGAATGTAGGTCATATTATTTTGGGTCGACCATGGTTATTTGACTTAGATGTGACCATACATGGACGTACCAATCAGTGTTCGTTCGTCCATCATGGGAAAAAGGGTGAAGATTATGCCAAATCAACCAAGCCGCCAACCCGAGAGAAAGGGCTGATAAAGGGAAAGATAAAGTGGACGTTATAAATCCAAAAAAAAGGGTTGATAAGGGCAAAGGTAAGATGGAAATGAATTTGATTAGCCACGATCAAATTGAAAAGAGCTTGCAAGATGGCTCTACTTGTTATGCTCTCGTGGCTCGAGAGGCTAGCCGGGATATCGAGGAGCAGATTCCTGAGCACATCAAGCCAATTCTGGAGGAGTTTTCCGAAACCCTCCCACAAGATCTTCCAGGTGAGTTGCCCCCTATGCGAGACATTCAACATGCTATTGATCTAGTCCCAGGAGCGACTTTACCAAATTTGCCCCACTATAGAATGAACCCAACTGAACATGCGGAATTGCAACGACAAGTAGAAGAGCTACTTGACAAGGGGTTCATCAAGGAGAGCTTGAGTCCATGTGCGGTTCCCGCACTTTTGGCGCCAAAGAAGGATGGTACATGGCGTATGTGTGTGGATAGTCGTGCAATTAATAAAATTACCGTCAAGTACCGTTTTCCCATTCCCCGTCTTGATGATATGCTGGATCTGATGACAGGTGCCACAATCTTCTCCAAAATTGATCTTAAGAGCGGGTACCATCAGATTAGAATCCGACCCGGGATGAATGGAAAACCGCATTTAGACTAAAGACGGGTTATATGAATGGTTGGTCATGCCATTTGGACTGTCCAATGCTCCAAGCACCTTCATGAGGGTAATGACCCAATTGTTTCGGCCGTTTATCGGTAAGTTCGTGGTGGTCTATTTTGATGACATACTGATCTACAGCCAAACCCAGGAGCAACATGTGGGACATCTGAGGCAAGTCCTCCGCACACTCCATGCTGAGAAATTTTATGCAAATCCCAAAAAGTGTGCTTTTTGTATAGACAGGGTTATCTTCCTCGGATTTGTGGTTTCCTCCGAGGGAGTTTCCGCAGACCCTGAGAAAGTGAAGGCAATAACCGAGTGGCCACAACCCCGGACGATTAGGGAAGTCAGAAGCTTTCACGGGTTAGCCACTTTCTACCGTCGGTTCATTAAGAATTTTAGTGCTATCATGGCACCGATCACCGACTGTTTAAAGAATGAGGTGTTCCAGTGGACACCTGCTGCTCCAAAGCTTTCGCTGAAATAAAGAAGATGATGACGGAAGCTCCTGTAATGCGTCTCCCTGATTTTTCAAAAGCTTTTGAAGTAACTTGTGACGCATCGGGACTAGCAATAGGTGGTGTACTGAGTCAGGAAAACCACCCGGTTGCTTATTTTAGCGAAAAATTAAATGATGCCCGTCAACGCTACTCCACTTATGATAAAGAATTTTATGCGGTTGTACAGGCGTTGCGCTACTGGAGACATTATCTGCTGCCACAGGAATTCGTGTTGTACTCAGATCACGAAGCGTTAAGGTATCTCAACTCCCAGAAGAGATTAAACGCGAGGCATAGCAATGGGTGGAGTTCTTGCAAGATTACACTTTTGTCCTCAAACATAAAGCAGGCATCGAGAATAAGGTCGCTGATGCGCTGAGTCGACGTGTCACGATCTTGGTGGCAATGAGCACAGAAGTGGTTGGATTTGAGAAATTAAAAGAGGAGTATGAATCATGTCCTGATTTCGGGAAATTTATGTCACGTTACGAGACGGTCCTGTTCGTGAGATGCACGGTTTTCTCCTTCAAGACGGTTATCTCTTCCGATTCTGTAAGTTGTGTATTCCCCGTACGTCCCTCAGGGATTTTCTCTCTTGGGAACTACATGCTGGAGGCCTGGCGGGACATTTCGGTCAGAACAAGACAATTGAGGCCGTTGAACACCGATTCTACTGGTCGAGTCTGAAAAGAGATGTTTCTAAAGTAGTTAGCCAATGTCGCACGTGTCAATTGGCCAAGCAACAAAAGCAGATTGCCGGACCTTACACTCCTCTTCCTGTACCTAATTGCCCCTGGCAAGACGTGAGCCTAGACTTCATACTCGGACTGCCTAAAACTCAAAAGAAGCATGATTCTATCCTAGTGGTAGTTGACCGATTCTCAAAAATGGCTCACTTCATCCCGTGTTCCAAGACCTCAGATGCGTCTCGAGTGGCTGTTTTATTCTTTGATCATATCGTAAAGTTACACGGGATACCTAAAACCATGGTGTCTGATAGGGATGTTAAGTTTGTTAGCTATTTCTGGAAAACACTTTGGCATAAGATGGGCACCAAACTGAAATTCTCACCGCCTTTCACCCGCAGACAGATGGTCAAACAGAGGTGGTAAACAGATCGCTGGGAAATCTCCTCAGGTGTCTAGTTGGAGAAAATTTAAAAACTTGGGATCTCATTTTGCCCATGGCTGAATTTGCGTATAACGGATCTGTCAATAGGACTACGGGTCTCAGTCCTTTTGAAATAGTAAACGGTTTTAAGCCCAGGCAACCCATTGATTTAATTCCCATGGCTCATCATCATTCTAGGGTATCAGACTCCGCATCAGCATTTGCATCCCATATCCATGCATTACATGAGGAAGTCAGAGACAAGATAATGAAAAATAATACTGATTATAAAGCTTCTGCAGATCTACATCGCCGATTAAGGTCTTTTAATGTCGGAGATTATGTGATGGTCCGCATGCGACCCGAACGGTTTCCACCAGGAATCGTGAAGAATTACACGCGCGAAGTGCAGGGCCATTCAAGATTATTAAGAAAATCAATTCAAATGCTTATGTGGTGGATCTCCCACCTGACTTTGGCATTAGTTGCACCTTTAATGTTGAGGATTTGGTTCCATATCGAGGTACTTTTGATACCCCTTCTGATCCATTTGTGGATGAGCCAAGCCGAGACCTTCTTTCTGAGAGCCCCCCACTACCTCCACTTCCCCCTAAAATGTCCTATGCAACAGAACATATAGATTCTATCTTGGATGATCAGATTATCTCTACTGGAGATGGAGGGACGAGACGCTATCTCATTAAGTGGACGGGAACACCTGATTCAGAAAATTCTTGGATTACTGAGGAAGACCTCCAGCGTCTTGATCCTGATCGACTGGAGCACTATCACAGCAGACAGCAGTTCTGTCCCCCACACTCGACAGGGTCGAGTTCCTTCCACCCGGGGGGAATTGATGAGGACATCATGCCACCGCCCAGGAGCAGGTTCGATCGAGTATACTTCAGGAGGCGACGCGCTGGTCTTCTATGGCTTTAGATGGGACTTGTTTCAGGCGTTATTGATAGCAGATATTTTTAGCTGCAGATATTTTTAGCTTTATTTATTTTCCTTTTATTTTTGTTATTTTGTGGACGTTTAGTACCACATCGGTTATTTCCCAGTACTTCTCTTTTGTAAAGCCTATATAAGGCCCCTTAAACTATTGGAATAAGGCATTGAATGAATGATTAAAACTTTTCCTCCAATTATTGTGTTAAATTCTTGAGTTTTTGCTCTCGAGTTTAGGGTGAGAAGCCCGTGCAAGGGGTGGAAACCCAAATCTTGTTTGAAGGTGATTGCGATCCAGGTGGTTTTACATCACCAACGTTAAGAAAAGAACAGTAACTTTTAGATTGTGTTGGCCGGTGCTGAAACTGTTGACATCCAACATCTTGAAACTAGTAACTGATTCACTTGTAGAAAAATGACTGGATAGTTGCCAGTGCTCTAATCAGGTAAAATTTCATTTACAACACAAACCTCCAATTAAAGAACACAAACCTTCTCTTCTTTATTTCTGGCAAGTTACTTGTCCAATGTTAAGAAAAGAGATCAATGGATTTATTAGCTTATCATCAGATTTATACTTCGGAAATATTCTAGAATTTCTTTCCTGCAAGGAAACCCAAATCGACGTTCATGCCATTTTCACATCTTATAACCCTTTTTTTTTTTCTCCACACTGGCCAGTATGAATTGGGAGAAGCCAGCAAAAGCACCACCGCCTTAACTCACAAAAATCTTTAATAGCAGGACATCCAACAAATAACAGAAAGAAACTAATCATCCTTACCATTACACAATTTTTTTCTTACCATCTTTCTTTTTCTGAGAATCTACAGTGAAAACCTTATAATGTGGGCATGTTCATTTTCATGTGTTAATTTGGCTGCTATGGAAATTTATGTAACATGTCAGCTGTTTTTCTTAGCATTCAAAACTGATTTCAGAGCCAGATAACTTATTTTTGATATTTCTACAAAAGCTTGTTCAGAATGGCTTGGAATTTAAACTTCCCTTGGATGTTTGAGAAGTACAAGTTCAGGTTCCTCATGCAGCCCCCCAACCCAGCCAAGTCGTGCATGATGTCATTTAAGTTAGCAGCTATTTCAACTTTTTTCCTCATGCTTGCTCCTACTTTCCTCTAATCTTGGGTCCCTTGACTTTTTTTCTTAATATTAATCTGAATGATGAAGTTATGATGAGGATTGAAGGAAACATTTTTTATATTCTAACATGACTCTCTACTTTTCACTTCTCTGGGATCCTAGAACCTATGAAGTGCGAAACTTCAATCGTGAAGCCATGTGGTGTGTTGTGTTGGACGCAATTCAAGAACTTATTAGACATGACGTCGTTGCTCTTTTCTGTATGCTATTTTACAATTTGGCGTGCGTTTCTGTGTCATGTGGAATTAGGTTCATGTTGGTGTATGTCCGTGTTTTCCATGCTTCTTAGATTATAACTGTAAATGAACACCTATTCAAAAAAAAAAAAATAAAAAAAATAAAAAAATCCCTTTTTTAATCCTATGTTCCTTTAGTTGTGTCCCTGCTGATTGCTTTCCTAACATCAATCTGGATGACGTTTTCTGCTTTAATTTTTTTTTTTTGGATTCTTAAGAACTGAAAGTGATGATTGTATCCTATTTTCCTTCTACTTTTTAACTGAAACTGGCAATGTGTAACATTGATAGGATGGTGGAATGACGAGGAGCATAATAAAGTTCCCAACTTATCGGAGAAGATACAGACAGGTGGTGAAAGTTCTGTTGTCATACTGTCTGGAGCGAGACGGCTCTGCTCGAACAGGTTCAACTAGATCGATCTCTTCAATCGAAATTGTGCAGGCACAAGTGTAGATTGCTGCTGAGGCTCCACCGGTCTCGCCAGTTGTGTTAAAACTGTTCATAACTTTGGTGTGCCTTAGATTAGTGATTGACTAGAGCAGAGAGCCAGTTCTACTTCTATTTTAATTTTTTTTTTCTTTTCTATTTCATTTTTCTTTTCCAAATTTTCGTGTGGATAGTTTTTATGGAAAATGGGGAGAGAAAAAAAAAAGTGTGAGTGTTATCTACTATTTATGAAGACACAAGGGTTGTAGATGTGTAATTCTTTTTCACCTTCTGTAAGCAATATGTCTTCTTTCAAGTAATTATAGGTGGCCAAAAACATCTGGATTTTCTTTCTCCCACACTTTTTCTTCTGCTGCTGCTGATTCTTTTTGCATATCAAATTGAAGGTAAGAATAGCTTGAAATTTTCTGTTGTATTGTATGTATAGAAACATTGACAATTTGGTTGATAAAATAAGGGGTAGGTCGAGAAAACCCCCTAACATTTGGACCACAAAAATACCCCTCAACCATTTTTTTTTTTTGGTTGACTTCCCTCCTCTCGCTATCAAATCTCTAATTTTTATTAAAAATAAATTGTTCTGCTACCCAAATATTTTCTGTTTCATTGATCAGATGGCAAACAAGATCTCTATGGGCATGAATCTTTTGAAAGGATGATATATTTTGTGTATGTTGAGTAGTATTTTGTCTATGTGTATGCTACCTTATATCTAAGTGGCTACAAATATACTCACGTGGATATAATTTCGATATTGACATTAAATTTTCACTGGCATCCGTTCAGTCACTCAAAAGGTTAACTTCTTTATTTCAGTTTATTTGCTTGAGCTCCAACCAAAAGTAAAGCTCGGGCACTGTTTGTTGGCCCAAGGTTACAATCACCCGGTTTTTGAGTTTTGATGATTACAAAACACATATAGTTATTTGTACTAATTATTTTCTAGTGTTTAAGTGTGTTTCAGGGTTCTAAGGATTCAAGTTGTGTTCTTCCCTAAAGATGAATCAATTCGGGATCTTTTGACTCAAGATAACTTAATTCAGGTTCAAGGTTTCAAGCTATGCAACATTCCATGGAGAAGCCCTTATTTGAAGACATTGTAGTCACCTAGAACCTTTGTAAGAATTAGTTTGTTAAAGAATGAGGTTATGTTAAGTTGGCTCAAGAAAACACACACACCATCATTTTCCAAATACGGTTTTTGTTTTTGGTATTTGTTTTAAGTACATGTCTTGATTGTTATATATGACTCAATTATTTTACAATTTTACATCTTATTTATATCTTGTATACCAACCTTTATAACATGATACTTAGTCATATAGCCTTACAAAATTATTTTGAAAATTTTTCAAAGTTCAAAAAATTTCCTAAAAAAATCCTATTTCAGGCCTATCGGTCGACCAGCTGGTCGACCGGATCCATTTCAGGCTTGATCGGTCGACCGGACCGGTCGACCGAGCCTTGTGGTCAGGGCGTGCATGTGTAATACCCCGTTCCCGGAATACGTACTTGGTTGCGTATTCAGTTTTTCGATCGTATTTTTTGATTTACTTCCTGTATTTGACCGATTTCAGTTTTAAAAGTCATTTTCCAATATTATATATTTTCTATGATTTTCTGGAATTTTCCTGAATTTAATTAAATATTTTCAAAACCGGTGTCGACCAGTGCCGCTGATCGATTCTCGGATTTTTAATTCACAAGCTACTAGGAATTTCTAGAAGGTCCTTTAGACTTTATTTCTTAGAATCATATTTTCTATCTAAATACTTTTTCTGAGAATTTTATGAATTTATGAAAATTCCAACGGAGTCGGTAGATAACTGATTCCGGGATTTTTAGTTTTAAAACTATAAACTATTTCTTCAACGAATTTCACCATGAGCCTTAAAATATTATTATTGATTTTTGGTAAAATTTTCGGGTCGTTCCGAGATACTTGAATTTCGGACGATTTCGGTATTTTCCGAATTGTTTTCCGCATCTTCGACTTAAACCTAGAAACTTGTCTTTTCAACATTCTTAATTTTTCAAGCCAAAGAAAATATTTTCCTTTTTATAATTCCTCTCTTTTTCCTCTTCTTTATTTTCCTTTACTTCCTTCACAAACCACATGATTTTCCCATTTTCCAAAATTCCCTTTCTCCAAATTTCCAAAGAATCCCACTCACTTCCACTTAATTCCTTTTTAATTACCACTCATTCTCTCTCTCTCCCATGGCCGGCCAAGTGGCCAGGTGAGGGACACCTCACCCTCTCCTTTCTTGCAAAAACCCCCCTCTCTTCTATCTTAATTCCACTTCCTTTGCAAAATCCCAACCCTATATAAACTAGTTCCTTTACATTTCCATCCTTTTCTTCTTCCCTTCAACAAGAATAGCCTTCTCCAAAGTTCCTCCTTCTTCTCAACCTCAACCCTAACTCCAAGAGCTCCACCAGGACATCATCTCCACCTCAAGCAACCACATTGGAGCTTGGATCGTAGCTTCCTTCGCCGTCGGAGACCACTTGGGTGATTTTCGTCAACAACGATCCTACCGAACTCGTAAAGCTCCAAAATAACCAATCCTAGTGAGTATTCTTACTCACCAAGACTAGATTACCCCTGGTATACTTGTATCTACACCTCTTGTACACATATGTTATCAAAAATCATGATTTGGACCATCAAACACAACTTCCAGAAAATCTGTTCTGTTCTCTGTTTTCCCACGATTAGTCGACTTAACCTAGGAGCTAGTCGACTAGAACCCTTAGTTGAAACTTAACCTTTTTCTAAAATGCAGTTTTAGTCGACTTACCCCAAATATTAGTCGACTAACCTTCCCTGGAAACAAATCTCAACTCTCTGGAAATCACTGTTAGTCGACTCCTGATTCCACCTAGTCGACTAATCTTTCCTGAATCAGAAACCCAACTCTCTGTATCACAGACTTAGTCGACTTAAGTATCCGTTAGTCGACTTGAGTTCACTGTTAGTCGACTAACCCTTCTACCCTAGTCGACTAACTTTCCCTAAAACAGAATTCCAACTCTCTGTAACCCAGTTTGGTCGACTAATCCAGACTATTAGTCGATTAGAGACCACTGTTAGTCGACTAACCTTTCCACCTAGTCGACTAATTCTGACTGTTTGTCTTAGTTGATTTCTTTTCTGAATTTGGATATTACCCTTGTTACATGTGTATTATATTATGCTTGTTCATGCTTCATAACTGATACTACTTGACCTATTACTGGATGGATGTTATCTCTTGTAACTTCATGACTTGTTATTACATATCATCGCTTCATAACTTGTTAAAATATGAATATCACCACTTATCATACCATCACTTGAACCAAGCATGATACACTTGACTTTCGTATAAAATGGACCAACTTACATATGGGTCGGGGGAAACATACGGATATCGATATGTGTTCGTGTTTACAGTGGCATTAGGTATATTGTACAATCATATTCAGGTCTAACCTGAGGGCCTCCAGGGGACAGAGGGGAGTGCTTGCTCCCTCTTCCTGAATACTGTCATGACAAAGGGCATACATAAGTCCCTCCTGTTAGGCCTTGCGGCTGGTTCCGTTACCAAGCAACGGAACACCCTGGACCGTGGTCCCGGGCATGCACGGGACCCACTGTAAACATAGTTCGTCGATAAACCGCTGGTTTTCAATAACAACCTTGCTTTTCTAGGATATGGATCTATGTGCTCTGGGACGCTGGGTCACATAGCTAGATATCACAGTAAGACAAGTAATAATAATAAGACGTTAACTGTAGATCTATTGCATTATGACTGTATCTCCTCATGCTATCCATTACTTGTCGATTCATATTCCTTGTACTGTTCCAACTTCCTTATTCATGTCTCTTAGCCACTTGGCTATAGTTGTTTATTGTTAATATGTCTTGACCCCCTTGGATTTGCATATTCAGATCCCGAAGCTTGGAACGAAGTGGAGCCATCCACGGAGGATCAAGCTTATTTTAGTGAGCAGGCCGAATAGTTCCAGTCCCTTCGTGCTAGATCCTTCCTTTTGACTCGCGAGATCTTCATCCACCTCGTGAGCTTTTGTACACATATTGTATATTTTACTTTTGGACTTGGTTGTGATGTAATACACATGTATTGTGTAATACTTTACCATATCTTGTATAACTTTGTATGTGTACTTTTAGTTGGCATATGTATGGATACCACGCTTTGTCGTGTACTCTGTTTCTTGTTGTACTTTTTGCTTAGCGTATATACGTGTGGGGCATTTTCTGACCTACGTATATACGTCGCAGTGACGTCCCCGTATTCGTGGAATTGGGGCGTTACAGGTTGGTATCAGAGCCTAGGCTCTCACACCTATAGTACAATTAAGCAGCAAATTACTGTAATTTGCTTTTGCCAACTACAATGTACAAAGTTATCTAGTCCTTCTTGATCCCTTCTTGATTCCTTCCCTTGTGTCCTAAACTCCTTCCATTTTTCCAATTCCAGTTATCTTATCCCAATTCGGTATGGAGAGAAGGACGGGACGAAACCATTCCGGACAAGCATCGAATGGACCCACGGGAGAGAATGTGGACATTCTGAGGGTCATTCAAACCATGATGGAGAACCAGCAGCAACAGACCGAACTTCTTCGGCAGGAGTTGGCAGCCCCTAAGGAACAGAGGCCGGGGAATATTTCAGATTTCAGACGGCTGCAACCGGCCATATTCACGGGTGAAGAGAAACCCCTGGATGCCGAGCAATGGCTGACGGATACATCAGATCTGCTGAATGCAGCCAGAGTACCAAAGGAGAACCAAGTTGAGGTCGCCAAGATTCAGTTAAAAGATATAGCTAGGACTTGGTGGCTAGCGGAGGAGGCCAGACTGGAGAAGCCTGTCACCTGGGACACGTTCTCCAAGAGTTTCTACAGCAGATTCTTCCCTGCTACTGCTCAGAAAGACATGGAGGAGCAGTTCATCAGATTGCAGCAATGGAACAAGTCAGTGGATGAGTATGCAGCAGAGTTTCTCAGGCTTAGCCGCTTTGCTCCGTACATGGTAGCGGATGAGGAGAAGCGGGCAAGCAGATTCCAGCAGGGATTACAGATGGACATCCAAGTTTTCTTGATGCCCCAGCAGCTGAAGACCTATTCAGAAGTCCTTACCATAGCTCGGGAAGTGGAGCGTGGGCTAGAGAAGAAGCAAGTGAACCAGATGAGGAATCAGGCCATGAAGAGGCCGTTTCCACCAATGGGAAGAGGAGGCCCATACAAAGCAGCTAAGGTTCAGGCCAGGCAACCATTCAGACCAGCCCCTTACCAGATGGCTCAATCAGGTCCTATCTGCAACTTTTGCCAGAAACCGGGTCATTCTCAGCAGAATTGCCGAAGGGCAAATGGATTATGCTTGGTGTGTGGTTCCCGAGACCATTCCATTGAAGCCTGTCCACACAGGAGAATGGGGATTACCAATCAAGCTCTACCGGCACTTCAAGGACCGAACGGTCAGAGAGCACTTCCAGGGCCACCGGGACAGAGGAATCAAGGACCGATGATCAGGAGAGTTCCTCCCCCTCCTCCACAGCGAGCTATTCGCCCAGTCCTGAGAGGAGCTAGGACTGCAGCAGGGCGTGGAAGGGGCCAAGCCTTCAATTTGACAGAAGTAGAAGCTGAGACTTCTGAGGAGGTGATAACAGGTAATATCAGGGTGCATTCTAAACCAGTTTTAGCCCTCTTCGATTCAGGTGCTTCACATTGCTTTATCTCAGATCATTTTGTGGCATTGCATTCCATACCTGTTAAATCTTTAGACCACAAATGGGAGATTAGTACAGGGAATGGAGTAGTCATATCTTCTAGAGTTTGTGCTGACTGTCCAGTAGAACTTTGTGATAAGACCTTGGCCATAGATATGCTCGTACTAGACACCAAGGGGTACGACGTAATCTTAGGCATGACCTGGCTCAGTCAGTATTATGCAGTTATTGACTGTAGGGAGAAGAAGATTATTTTCAGGATCCCTCGTCAACCGGAGTTCCAATTCAGTGGGGAAGTGAAGTCTACCAAGAGAAAGACTCGGTTGACTACTTCGGAGGTTCAGAAGGGAGTACCGGTGTGGGATGAATTTCCAGGAGTGTTTGCTGAGATCTCAGGACTGCCACCTGAAAGGATGATTGAGTTCTCTATTGATACTGTGCCTGGAACAGCTCCTATATCCAAGGCTCCGTACAGGATGGCACCTACGGAGTTAGAGATTCTAAAGAAGCAGCTGCAGGAATACTCTGATAAGGGATTGATTCGGCCAAGTACTTCACCATGGGGAGCTCCAGTGCTATTGGCGAGTAAGAAGGATGGTGGTAAAAGGCTTTGTATTGATTATAGAGAATTGAACAAGGTTACCATCAAGAACAAGTATCCCTTACCAAGGATTGATGATTTGTTTGATCAGCTTCATGGAGCCCGAGTATTCTCTAAACTAGATTTACAGTCGGGTTACCATCAGCTAAGGATGAAGTCAGAGGATATTCCGAAGACGGCATTCAGGACCCGTTATGGCCACTATGAATTTCTAGTTATGCCTTTCGGAGTCACCAATGCCCCTGCAGTTTTCATGGACTTGATGAACAGAGTGTTCTCGCCCTACTTGGATCAGTTCGTTGTCGTTTTCATAGATGACATCTTGATCTATTCAAGGAGCAACAAGGAGCATGCAGAGCACTTGAGGATTGTATTGCAGACTCTCCAGCAGGAGCAGCTTCATGTGAAGAGGAGCAAGTGTGACTTTTGGTTGGACAGTATAGCCTTCCTTGGGCACATAGTTTCAGCGGAAGGAATTTCAGTTGATCCTAGCAAAGTCCAAGCAGTGAGGGACTGGCCAATTCCAAAGACGGTGACTGAGATTAAGAGTTTTCTTGGACTAGCCGGATATTACAGACGCTTTGTCCAAGACTTCTCTAGGATTGCAGCCCCGTTGACCAAGCTCACCAGGAAAGGAGAAAGGTACATATGGACAGAGGAATGTACTGCAGCTTTTGAGCAATTGAAGCAGAAGCTCATTTCAGCTCCAATCTTGAGGACTCCCTCAGGTAGAGGGGGGATGGTCATTTTCAGTGATGCATCAGGAAAAGGCCTGGGATGTGTACTTATGCAACATGATCATGTTATAGCTTATGCATCTAGGCAACTGAAGCCTCATGAACGGAATTACCCAACTCATGACTTGGAGCTAGCAGCTGTCATATTTGCCTTGAAGATCTGGAGGCATTATCTTCTGGGGGATAAGGTGTTGATATACACGGATCACAAGAGCCTCAAATATATTTTCTCACAGAAAGAGTTGAACATGAGGCAGAGGAGGTGGCTTGAATTGATGGCGGACTATGATATTGACTTGCAATATCATCCGGGTAAGGTCAATACCGTACCAGATGCACTGAGCAGGATGCCAGAGAATAGAATGCTTGTCCAGCTTACTCAGCAGAAGGAGTTGATTCAAGACATCATCAGATTGGACTTGATGTTGGTACAAGGAGGTGATAAGGCAGGACAGTTCATGACTTTGCAGACTCAATCAACATTGATAGATGAGATCAAGGAAGCTCAAAAGGAAGATCCCAGATTGCAGAAATTCCGAGCTCAGGTAGAGGCTGGATTGAGGACTGATATCTGTATTCATCCAGATGGTGCTTTGTATTATGGTAGCAGGATTTGTGTTCCCCAAGGAGAAATTAGACAGAAGGTTCTAGCAGAGGCACACAGTTCAGCTTATTCTATACACCCAGGGGGAAACAAGATGTATCAGGACTTGAAGAAGCAGTTTTGGTGGAATGCTATGAAAAGGGAGATAGCTCAGTTTGTAGCCAAGTGCTTGGTGTGCCAGCAGATAAAGATAGAGCATCAGAGATCAGCTGGACTTCTTCAACCTTTGCCGATACCCGAATGGAAGTGGGAGCACATCACTATGGATTTTGTTACGGCATTACCTCGAAGTCCTAAGGGTAATAATGCCGTGTGGGTAATCATTGATCGCCTCACCAAGTCAGCCCACTTCATACCATTCAGGGTGGGTCAGTCAACAGAAGTTTTGGCAGACAAGTACATGAAGGAGATAGTTCGTCTACATGGAGTTCCAGTTAGTATTGTTTCAGACAGGGACACCAGATTCAGATCTCATTTCTGGGAAAGTCTCCAAGAGAGTCTGGGAACTCGTCTGAAGTTCAGTACTTCATATCATCCTCAGACCGACGGACAATCAGAGAGAACCATCCAGATTCTTGAAGATATGCTAAGGGCTTGCATGATTGAGTTCAAGGGATCATGGGAAGATCATCTTCACTTGGCGGAATTTTCTTATAATAACAGCTACCAGGCAAGTATCAAGATGGCGCCCTTTGAAGCATTGTATGGAAGAAAGTGTAGATCACCGATCTGTTGGGATGAAGTCGGTGAGAGGACACTTTTGGGGCCAGAAATCCTGACTCAGACAACAGATAAAGTCAGGATTATCAGAGATCACCTCAGAGCAGCACAGAGTCGGCAGAAGAGTTGGGCGGACACACGGAGGAGGCCATTGGAATTCCAGGCAGGAGATCATGTGTTTTTGAAGATATCACCTACCAAAGGAGTAATCCGGTTCGGTACGCGTGGAAAACTTAGTCCGAGATATATCGGCCCACTCGAGATTTTAGACCGTGTGGGAGATGTGTCTTATCGATTGGCATTACCGCCATCGTTGGACGGAGTTCACAATGTATTCCACGTGTCACAGCTGAGGAAGTATGTGAAGGATGATAGTCATATCCTGGACCACTCCGAACTGGAACTACGACCGGATTTGTCATATCAAGAGCAGCCGATGGCCATTTTGGACAGGAGTGTCAAGACATTGAAGAGCAAGGCTATACCATTAGTGTTGGTGTCTTGGAACAGGCATGCGCCAGGAGAAGCCACGTGGGAGCGAGAGGATGTTATCCGTGAGCGTTACCCTCAACTCTTCACATCTTGATTGGTAAAACTCCTTCCTTCTATTCCTTTCTACTGTTATCTTTCTTATCATCCTTATCTATCTGTTATCCTTCTTTGCTGTTACCTTTCACCTTATGAAATTTCGAGGACGAAATTTTTGTAAGGTGGATGGATTGTAATACCCCGTTCCCGGAATACGTACTTGGTTGCGTATTCAGTTTTTCGATCGTATTTTTCAATTTACTTCCTGTATTTGACCGATTTCAGTTTTAAAAGTCATTTTCCAATATTATATATTTTCTATGATTTTCTGGAATTTTCCTGAATTTAATTAAATATTTTCAAAACCGGTGTCGACCAGTGCCGCTGATCGATTCTCAGATTTTTAATTCACAAACTACTAGGAATTTCTAGAAGGTCCTTTAGACTTTATTTCTTAGAATCATATTTTCTATCTAAATACTTTTTCTGAGAATTTTATGAATTTATGAAAATTCCAACGGAGTCGGTAGATAACTGATTCCGGGATTTTTAGTTTTAAAACTATAAACTATTTCTTCAAACGAATTTCACCATGAGCCTTAAAATATTATTATTGATTTTTGGTAAAATTTTCGGGTCGTTCCGAGATACTTGAATTTCGGACGATTTCGGTATTTTCCGAATTGTTTTCCGCATCTTCGACTTAAACCTAGAAACTTGTCTTTTCAACATTCTTAATTTTTCAAGCCAAAGAAAATATTTTCCTTTTTATAATTCCTCTCTTTTTCCTCTTCTTTATTTTCCTTTACTTCCTTCACAAACCACATGATTTTCCCAATTTTCCAAAATTCCCTTTCTCCAAATTTCCAAAGAATCCCACTCACTTCCACTTAATTCCTTTTTAATTACCACTCATTCTCTCTCTCTCTCCCATGGCCGGCCAAGTGGCCAGGTGAGGGACACCTCACCCTCTCCTTTCTTGCAAAAACCCCCTCTCTTCTATCTTAATTCCACTTCCTTTGCAAAATCCCAACCCTATATAAACTAGTTCCTTTACATTTCCATCCTTTTCTTCTTCCCTTCAACAAGAATAGCCTTCTCCCAAAGTTCCTCCTTCTTCTCAACCTCAACCCTAACTCCAAGAGCTCCACCAGGACATCATCTCCACCTCAAGCAACCACATTGGAGCTTGGATCGTAGCTTCCTTCGCCGTCGGAGACCACTTGGGTGATTTTCGTCAACAACGATCCTACCGAACTCGTAAAGCTCCAAAATAACCAATCCTAGTGAGTATTCTTACTCACTAAGACTAGATTAACCCTGGTATACTTGTATCTACACCTCTTGTACACATATGTTATCAAAAATCATGATTTGGACCATCAAACACAACTTCCAGAAAATCTGTTCTGTTCTCTGTTTTCCCACGATTAGTCGACTTAACCTAGGAGCTAGTCGACTAGAACCCTTAGTTGAAACTTAACCTTTTTCTAAAATGCAGTTTTAGTCGACTTACCCCAAATATTAGTCGACTAACCTTCCCTGGAAACAAATCTCAACTCTCTGGAAATCACTGTTAGTCGACTCCTGATTCCACCTAGTCGACTAATCTTTCCTGAATCAGAAACCCAACTCTCTGTATCACAGACTTAGTCGACTTAAGTATCCGTTAGTCGACTTGAGTTCACTGTTAGTCGACTAACCCTTCTACCCTAGTCGACTAACTTTCCCTGAAACAGAATTCCAACTCTCTGTAACCCAGTTTTGGTCGACTAATCCAGACTATTAGTCGACTAGAGACCACTGTTAGTCGACTAACCTTTCCACTTAGTCGACTAATTCTGACTGTTTGTCTTAGTTGATTTCTTTTCTGAATTTGGATATTACCCTTGTTACATGTGTATTATATTATGCTTGTTCATGCTTCATAACTGATACTACTTGACCTATTACTGGATGGATGTTATCTCTTGTAACTTCATGACTTGTTATTACATATCATCGCTTCATAACTTGTTAAAATATGAATATCACCACTTATCATGCCATCACTTGAACCAAGCATGATACACTTGACTTTCGTATAAAATGGACCAACTTACATATGGGTCGGGGGAAACATACGGATATCGATATGTGTTCGTGTTTACAGTGGCATTAGGTATATTGTACAATCATATTCCGGTCTAACCTGAGGGCCTCCAGGGGACCGAGGGGAGTGCTTGCTCCCTCTTCCTGAATACTGTCATGACAAAGGGCATACATAAGTCCCTCCTGTTAGGCCTTGCGGCTGGTTCCGTTACCAAGCAACGGAACACCCTGGACCGTGGTCCCGGGCATGCACGGGACCCACTGTAAACATAGTTCGTCGATAAACCGCTGGTTTCCAATAACAACCTTGCTTTTCTAGGATATGGATCTATGTGCTCTGGGACGCTGGGTCACATAGCTAGATATCACAGTAAGACAAGTAATAATAATAAGACGTTAACTGTAGATCTATTGCATTATGACTGTATCTCCTCATGCTATCCATTACTTGTCGATTCATATTCCTTGTACTGTTCCAACTTTCTTATTCATGTCTCTTAGCCACTTGGCTATAGTTGTTTATTGTTAACATGTCTTGACCCCCTTGGATTTGCATATTCAGATCCCGAAGCTTGGAACGAAGTGGAGCCATCCACGGAGGATCAAGCTTATTTTAGTGAGCAGGCCGAATAGTTCCAGTCCCTTCGTGCTAGATCCTTCCTTTTGACTCGCGAGATCTTCATCCACCTCGTGAGCTTTTGTACACATATTGTATATTTTACTTTTGGACTTGGTTGTGATGTAATACACATGTATTGTGTAATACTTTACCATATCTTGTATAACTTTGTATGTGTACTTTTAGTTGGCATATGTATGGATACCACGCTTTGTCGTGTACTCTGTTTCTTGTTGTACTTTTTGCTTAGCGTATATACGTGTGGGGCATTTTCTGACCTACGTATATACGTCGCAGTGACGTCCCCGTATTCGTGGAATTGGGGCGTTACAGCATGTTTGTGCATGTCTGTCGGTCGACCGACTGAAAGCCCTTTGCTCTCGGGTTTTGTCGGTCGACCGGGCCGGTCGACCGACAGAACAAAGAGAAATTTTTTCTTTAGCTGTCGGTCGACCGAGTCCAATGGCTAGTTTGCCAATGGACTGTCGGTCGACTGGGCCGGTCGACCGACAGCCGCCTGCAGCCCCAACGGCTAGTTTTCAGAGTTTTAATCATTTGATTTGAGTGAGATGCTTTGATCTGATCTCTCTGAATTTTTGGGGGCTACTTCCTGACCTATTTAGCTAGCTTTAATGATGATTAGATCTCCTCTAATCCCTATAAATAGAGGGCATTGGTCACTTGCTAAAATTAAGAAAAATCCCATTGTTTTGAATTTACAAAAAGAAAGAAAAGTTTTCAAAGGCTTTTAATTTTCTAAGTGCATTCTTGACTACTAGTTTTCAGTTGTTTTTCAAGCTATTTAGTACTACTTTACAACTGAATTTTTCTCTACACTACTTGAGCCAAAATACTTCCTCATTCTATTAGGAGTTGTAAAAGAGAAGTGTGTGGTCCTTGTTGATCACCTTGTTACTTGTTCTTTGTGTTGAGATCCCTCATTGTGTAGAGGGTTGGATTGGTGGAGTTCGGTACTCCGGTCTTCGGTAGACCTTTTGTAATTTCCTCGGTGGATATAGTGGAAACCCTTCACGGTGGTGAAGGCGGGGACGTAGAGCGGTGGCTCGAACCTCGAAACAAATCCCTTGTGTTTGCGATTGATTTCCTTATTGCCTTTTATTGCTTTACTTTTCTATCTTGTGATATATCTTGTGTGCACTTCATTATTGCATCCATTTCATTACTTGCATTTCCTGGTCTTTACTCATCTCAATAAGAAAGCAATTAAGCGCCTCAACTCTTAATCTAGAGGAATCAAAGAGGAGAAGTTCTAGAGCCCTTCACAGGGAATTCGGCTTCAATTTCTTATTTTGAGTGACCGTTTGCATCATATATTCATACTTGTTTAAAAAGATCATTAGATTAGCATTAACACCTATTCACCCCCTCTATGTGTTTTTCAATTGGTATCACAGCTTTGGTCTCTAGGCTCTTGGTTTAACAACCTTAGAGAGATCCTATATTGCTAATCATTCTATTCATTTTTTCATCCTCATACACTTAGTAAAAATGGCCAAAGGAATTAAGACCCCCCCAAGTTTGATGACTTTAACTTTCCCATATGGAAGGTTAAGATGACCGTATTTTTGCAATCTTTAGGGAGCCGGGTTGCAAAGGCGGTGACCAAACCATTTAGTGCACCCACCAGTGATGAGGACACTTGGTCCGATATTGACACAAAAGTGTTTGACGCTAATGCTAGGGCACACTATGCCTTACTTCAAGCTCTTAATGACGATGATATTTCTAAAGTCATTCATTGCAAATCCGCCCATGAGATTTGGACTTACTTGCTTGTCACTCATGAGGGAACCTCACAAGTAAAGAGGGTAAAAATCAACCTTCTTCGTTCCCAATATGAAAATTTTTCTATGTAAGAGAATGAAACCATAGATGATATGGTTACTAAATTTATAAAGATTACTAATGGACTTTCTTCTTTAGGTGACGGGATTGACAACGACCAAAAAGTGAGGAAGATCATCCGTGCACTCCCTCCATTTTGGGAAGTCAAAGCCACTACTTTGAAGGAGCTCAATGACAAGGAAGAAATGGAGCTTATAAGTCTCATTGGAAATCTCAAGACCCATGAGATGGAAAGAAAAGTAAGAGAAGAGATGGCTCCTCCCAAGAAGAAAGCTATTGCCTTCAAGAGTTCTTCCAACTACTCCGACGACGATGATGAAGAAGAGGATGATGAGGATCTTTCTCTTCTTGTAAAGAATGTTCAGAGAATGTACAACAACACAAAGTTCCAAAATAGAAGGAGATGGCAAGGTAAAGAAGAGAAGAAAATCACTTACTTCAATTGCCAGAAGCCGGGTCACATTGTTGCGGAATGTCCGGAAAGAGCCAAACCTTCCACCTCCAAGAAGCCGTACAAAAAGAAAGCTTTAAAGGCTACTTGAGATTCGGAGAGTGAATCTGATGAGAAAGTCGACACCGCCAACATGTGCTTCATGGCAAATGAAAGCACAAGCAAGGTAACTCCCGATACTTCCATTGATTGTGACCTATCCATGGATGAACTAGGAGAAGCTTTTGAAGAACTATCTCATAACTATGATTTTCTCAAAAAAAAATACTTAAAAATGAAAAAGGAAAATGAATCTCTCAATCACAAAGTTTTCACTCTTACAAAAGAAAAGGATGAATTGCTTTCTACTCTTGTTTCTACACAAAAGGACTTTGATAACTATAAAATTTCTTGCAAAGGTAAATTTTCATAAATTGATGAAAATGAAATTTCCATGCTAAAAGAGAAAATTGATTCATTAGGAGTAGTTTTGAAGAAATGTGAATTTGATAAGAATAGACTAGAGGCTATGTTTCCTAAGAAACAAGTCCCAAAGAAACATCACATGTTATTCATGCTCATGTTCATAAATCACAACCTTTACATCATGCCAAGCACCCTAAACATGCCCACACTCCACACACACATCATGCATTCATGTATGGTAAAGTCTTTTCATGCACATATTGTGGCCGTAAAGGTCATTTGGTTAAATTTTGCTATGATAGGCTTAATGCATCACATAATAATGTTTGGGTTCAGAATACTAACTTTCAAGGACCCAAGAAAGTTTGGGTATCAAAATCAACAAATTTGTTAAATGATGTAGGTACATTCCAAGGCCCAACGACGTAAAGAGTTGTGGTATCTTGATAGTGGTTGCTCAAGGCACATGACTTGGGATATCAACAACTTTGCAACCCTATCAAGATACCATGAAGGTGGCACCGTCACCTTAGGAGATGACGCCAAAGGAAAAATCATTGGTATTGGTAATGTTAAACTTGGTACATCTCCTTTAATAGAAAATGTTGTTTTGGTTGATGGCCTCAAGCATAATCTCTTGAGTGTTAGTCAACTTTGTGACAAAGGTTTTGATGTTATTTTTGATAACCTAGCATGTAGAGTTATTGATAGACAATCCAATACATGTATATTTTCCGGATTTCGTGAAAGCAATGTATACATGATTGACATGTTTAATATGCTATGCAATGCTACTTGTTTGAAAGCCCTCGATGATGACTCTTGGTTGTGGCATAGGAGATTAGACCACATTTCTTTTGACTATCTATCTAGATTAAATAACAAGGAAATGGTGAAAGGTATTCCTTACTTGAACTTTGAAAAGGACCGTATTTGTGATGCGTGCCAACTTGAGAAACAAACCAAGTCCTCTTTCAAGTCAATCAAGGATATCATGACATCACGACCCTTGGAGTTGATCCATATGGATTTGTTTGGTCCTACTCAAACCAAAAGTCTAAGTGGGAATCGTTTTGCTTTTGTTTTAGTTGATGATTTCTCGCGTTTTACTTAGGTTTTCTTTTTAGAACACAAAAATCAAGCCTTTTCATATTTTCAAGCCTTTAAGAAAAGAGTTGAAAAGGAAAAAGATTCTTCTATTTTAAGAATAAGAAGTGATAGAGGTGGTGAATTCGATAACCTACCCTTTACCACTTTTTGTGAAGAACATGGAATTAAGCATGAACTATCTTGTCTTAGAACTCCACAACAAAATGGAGTCATTGAGAGGAAAAATCGGACATTACAAGAGATGGCTAGGACAATGATAAATGAATGTGGTCTCCCTCATTATCTATGGGCCGAGGCCGTTAACACATCTTGTTACATATCAAATAGAGTTTTCTTATGCAAAAATACTTCAAAAACATCTTTTGAGATCTATTTTTCTAAAAAGCCAAATGTTTCATACTTTAAAGTTTTTGGTTGTAAATGTTTTGTTTTGAATACTAAAGATAATTTAGATAAATTTGATGTAAAGTCTTATGAAGCAATTTTTGTTGGTTACTCTAATACTAGTAAAGCATATAGAGTTTTCAATAAGTCATCCTTGACTATTGAAGAATCTATACATGTAAAGTTTGAGGAATCTAATGTGTTTGTTAAGAATATTGTAGAAATAGATTCCCTAAATGAAGATATGGAGAGAACTACTTTGAAGGACTCACCTATTCTTGAAGACATGCCAAAGGATGATGAAAGAAATGAAGTTCAAGAAAATGAGGTTCAAGGAAATGAAATTCAAGAAGTTGAAGTGGAGACTACTCAACCACTCCCAAAAGATTGGAGATACAATCCACATCATCTCAAGGATCTTATTATAGGTGAAGTATCAAAAGGGGTAACTACTCGTTCTAAACTTCATGATCTTTGTAGACACTATGCATTTATTTCTCACTTTGAACCAAAGAACATTCTCGAAGCCGAGGGCGACTCATATTGGTTGCTAGCCATGCAAGAGGAGCTCAATCAATTCGAGCGCAACCAAGTTTGGCATCTTGTTCCTAGACCCCACGATAGACCAATAATTGGTACTAAGTGGATCTTTAAGAACAAGTTGGATGAGTCAGAAAATGTTGTTAGAAATAAAGCTAGGTTAGTGGCCCAAGGTTACACTCAAGTCGAAGGTATCGATTTTGAGGAAACCTTTGCACCCGTAGCACGGCTTGAAGTTATACGGATGACACTTGCATTTGCTTCTTATAAAGATTTTAAACTTTTTCAAATGGATGTAAAAAGTGCCTTCTTAAATGGATTTATTGAAGAGGAGGTGTATGTTGAACAACCCCCCGGGTTTGTTGATCCTACACATCCGGATTTTGTTTTCAAACTTGACAAAGCTCTTTATAGTTTAAAACAAGCCCCTAGGGCTTGGTATGAAAGACTTTCTTCATTTCTATTTTCTAATGGTTTTAATAAAGGAAAAATAGTTACTACTTTGTTTACAAAACATGTTGAAAATGATATACTTATAGTTCAAATATATGTTGATGATATCATATTTGGTTCTACTAATAAAAATCTTTGTAAAGTTTTTGAATCATGCATGAAGGAGGAGTTTGAGATGTCTATGATGGGCGAGCTTAACTATTTCCTTGGTCTCCAAACCAAGCAAAGGAAGGATGGGATTTTCATCAATCAAGCCAAGTATACGAAGGAACTTATCAAGAGATTTGGGCTTGAAGGTGCTAAGACAAGCAAAACTCCCATGGCAACTACCACAAAGCTTGACAAGGAAGAACAAGATACTAGTGTAGACATTAAGCTTTATCGTAGCATGATTGGTAGCTTGTTGTATTTAACGGCTAGTAGGTCGGATATTATGTTTTGTGTATGTTTTTGTGCTCGATTTCAATCGTGTCCTAAAGAGTCCCATTTGACTGCGGTAAAACGCATTATTAGATACCTTAAGGGCACAATTGAAATGGGTTTGTGGTATCCGAAGACCGGACAATTTTTCATGACGAGTTTTTCGGATGCTGGCTATGCGGGTTGTAGAGTGGATAGGAAGAGTACAAGTGGAACATGTCAATTTCTTGGTAATTGTCTTGTTTCTTGGTCTTCCAAAAAGCAAAATTCGGTAGCCCTCTCAACCGCCGAGGCGGAGTATATTGCGGCCGGAGCTTGTTGTGCACAAGTTCTTTGGATGAAACATACTCTCCTTGACTATGATTTGCATTTTGACCATATTAAAATATTTTGTGATAATACTAGTACTATTCATATGACTAAAAATGCAAATCAACATAGTAAGACTAAGCACATTGACATTCGGTATCACTTTCTTAGAGATCATTATGAGAAAGGTGATATTGACATTGATTATGTTTCTACCGATTTTCAACTTGCCGATATTTTTACAAAACCACTAGACTATGCTCGATTTTCCTTTATTTGTGGTGAGTTGAATGTTTGTATTATAGAATCATGAGGAAAGATTTTTTTTTAACAATGTTTACCCTTTTTGATGTATGACAAAAAGAGGGAGAAAAAGTTAGCTTATTTTTATTTTGGAGTTATGCATTATGAGTTTTAAGTTATAAAAAGTTAGTTTTGAGTTTTGAGTTTTAAGTTATAAAAAGTTAGTTTTGAGTTTTGTGTCTTAAGATATAACAAGTTAGTTTTGAGTTTTGAATTTTTGAGTTTTGGATTTTGAGTTATAAAAGGTTAGTTTTTGAGTTAAGAAGTTTTGAGCAATATGTTTTTGAATTCCTATGTCTTTCTTATGCCAAAGTTCTTAGTTTCTACTTTTTATATATAGCCATTCATTTATATAGCATGATTTGAGGGGGAGCTTCCAAGCTTTTTTCCCATGTTTTTATTAAATAACTCATATGTTTTGTCATCATTAAAAAGGGGGAGATTGTTGGCCCAAGGTTACAGTCACCCGGTTTTGAGTTTTGATGATTACAAAATATATATAGTTATTTGTACTAATCAATTTCTAGTGTTTAAGTGTGTTTCAGGGTTCTAAGGATTCAAGTTGTGTTCTACCCTAAAGATGAATCAATTCGGGATCTTTTGACTCAAGATGACTTAATTTGGGTTCAAGGTTTCAAGCTATGCAACATTCCATGGAGAAGCCCTTATTTGAAGACCTTGTAGTCACCTAGAACCTTTATAAGAATTAGTTTGTTAAAGAATGAGGTTATGTTAAGTTGGCTCAAGAAAACACACACACACCATCATTTTCCAAAATACGGTTTTGTTTTTGGTATTTGTTTTAAGTACATGTCTTGATGGTTATACATGACTCAAATTATTTTACAATTTTACATCTTATTTATATCTTGTATACCAACCTTTATAGCATGATACTTAGTCATATAGCCTTACAAAATTATTTTGAAAATTTTTCAAAGTTCAAAAAATTTCCTAAAAAAATCCTGTTTCAGGCCGTCGGTCGACCGGCCGGTCGACCGGATCCATTTCAGGCTTGATCGGTCGACCGGACCAGTTGACCGAGCCTTGTGGTCAGGGCGTGCACGTTTGTGCACGTCTGTCGGTCGACCGGACCAGTCGACTGAGTGAAAGCCTTTTGCTCTCGGGTGTTGTCGGTCGACCGGGCCGGTCGACCGACAGAACAAAGAGAAATTTTTTCTTTAGCCGCCGGTCGACCGACTGGTCGACCGAGTCCAACGGCTAGTTTGCCAATGGACTGTCGGTCGACCGGGCTGGTCGACCGACAGCCGCCTGCAGCCCCAACGGCTAGTTTTCAGAGTTTTAATCATTTGATTTGAGTGAGATGTTTTGATCTGATCTCTCTGAATTTTTGGGGGCTACTTCCTGACCTATTTAGCTAGCTTTAATGATGATTAGATCTCCTCTAATCCCTAAAAATAGAGGGCATTGGTCACTTGCTAAAATTAAGAAAAATCCCATTGTTTTGAATTTACAAAAAGAAAGAAAAGTTTTCAAAGGCTTTTAATTTTCTAAGTGCATTCTTGACTACTAGTTTTCAGTTGTTTTTCAAGCTATTTAGTACTACTTTACAACTGAATTTTTTTCTACACTTCTTGAGCCAAAATACTTCCTCATTCTATTAGGAGTTGTAAAAGAGAAGTGTGTGGTCCTTGTTGATCACTTTGTTACTTGTTCTTTGTGTTGAGATCCCTCATTGTGTAGAGGGTTGGATTGGTGGAGTTCGGTACTCTGGTCTTCGGTAGACCTTTTGTAATTTCCTCGGTGGATATAGTGGAAACCCTTCACGGTGGTGAAGGCGGGGACGTAGAGCGGTGGCTCGAATCTCGAAACAAATCCCTTGTGTTTGCGATTGATTTCCTTATTGCCTTTTATTGCTTTACTTTTCTATCTTGTGATATATCTTGTGTGCACTTCATTATTACATCCATTTCATTACTTGCATTTCCCGGTCTTTACTCATCTCAACAAGAAAGCAATTAAGCGCCTCAACCCATAATCTAGAAACTCATCTCAACAAGAAAGCAATTAAGCGCCTCAACCCATAATCTAGAGGAATCAAAGAGGAGAAGTTCTAGAGCCCTTCACGGGGAATTCGGCTTCAATTTCTTGTTTTGAGTGACCGTTTGTATCATATATTCATACTTGTTGAAAAAGATCATTAGATTAGCATTAACACCTATTCACCCCCCTCTAGGTGTTTTTCACTGTTGTGTGGGTCCCACAATTTTTTTCCCTCAAATTTGTTTGAGTAACTTAAAAAGTTGAGACGGAAAACTCTCGGCTTTTTTTCGCCTCGTAACACTCACATTTTTTGCATGTCAGAATGCAGAGCCCCAAGCTTCAGAATGCGCAAGAAAACTGCAACGGTGGAGCGCACACTGTTCTTAATTTCATTTTACAATGTGTCAAACATGTCCTTAGAGAGCGAATCCGACCTAAAAGGCAGTAAATAGGAGGGTTCCTCTAGTCTTTTTCTCTGTTTTCTTGCACGTATCACGTAGATACATACTATTCATACTACGAGTAGCATACTACTGGTAGTATGACAAGTGGGGCAACTATGAGATTAGACCCCTTTTGCCCTACTTGTCATACAACTAGTAATACAGCTAGCATTTCCCAATACCATCTAATACTTTTCCAAGAGAACAGGCAATCTCTGGCTTTTTCCCCATTTCAAGAATCATTATAGTCTTGTATGAAAAGATTTCTTTCAAAGATATAAAATGCACTTTCTATATGGAAGGTGGACAATATTTTTCTGTTTCATAAATAAAATCCCCTAATTTAGTAAGAGTTGAAGTTCATTCATTATCGTAGCAGGAGTTTATTAATTTGAAATTTTCAATACTGAATAGAATGGGTTGTTCGAGCTTGAAAACGATGAGAAGTATATACAAATTTATATCCTCCACAATAAAGCATATGGCTCTCAATTTTGTATGAAAAAATTGTAGAGACAATTCAATAAAAGTTCTAGTTTTCTTCTCTATAAAAACCTCTCGTTTCCGGTTTCTTCTCCAAATACCAATGAGAAGCAAATTAGCTCCAATGCGAACCCTAGAATAGATGAATGTCCCCTCTTATGTGACACCTAAAACTTCAATCGTGTAGTCTAAACATTGTCTACTCATTGATATAATCGTCACATTTGTTCCATTGGTGAAACCATTACTTTTCCAACCAAACTCACTCATTATCAAATCCAACTTCCATTATGAGTCATGAGTCTGTATGGCATCAAAAAAACTTACAAATCTTTACTATGGACTTATCAAGCAAGCTTCTTTAAATGCCAGCTCTGTTCCTAGATTGTAATACTTGTATCCCCGAACCGTATTCCAATACTCTCAAGAGGATCGCCGTAGCTTACAATCTTGACACTTGTTGACTGAATGCAGGATCAATACATACCACCACCTGCAAATTAGGGTATGATATTTAACTAATTCTGAGAAAACAACAAGGAATTTTATAAAGAGGAGCACAAGATGAAGATAACTTTTCTTCTATTTATCCGAGAAGGTACCTTGCCAAGGCTAGCACCAGAATGGAGATATTCGACTGCATCTGCTACAGCACCAAGGCCGACAAATTTCTTAGGATCCACGGCAACCTATTGAAAATCCAGGAAAAAAAAAAACGGTCAGCAACTCAATATTTTTACTTTTATATTTTGAAGTGAGCGTGTGGCATGCAGTCTTGTCTTCAGCAAGAAAATATGCTCGCAACCAATAATCAAGCTTTATGACAAACTGATGAAAGATGTTGATGTTCACTCGAGTTTCCAAGAAGGCCATAACAATATATTTTAGCAGTATCTGCAGTGGCAAAAAATACGAACAATCACAATAGCAATAGCAGCAGTAGAGTAGCAGTTGCAGAGTACCAGTTTGAGTGGTAACACTGGAATATCAGTATTAGTAATAGCATTAGGAATAGTAATACTGTAATAGTAGCAGAACCCAATGCCGAGATCCCATGATCTAAGGTACGTCCAGATCCTTTCCCTATATGCTGCTTTCTGACATTTCTTTTTTGATCCAACTCTTCTGAGGTCCAGATCCTTTCCCTATGTGCTGCTTCCTGACATTACTCTTTTGATTCTACTCCGCTAAGGATTATTTTGTACTGAGTGATGTGTATGTTACTAGAGGGCAAAGGAATTTTACTTGTATCTTGTGTCTTCCTTTTAGTACTTTGCTAAAAATCTTATTAATGAGATGTCGGGAGCTTTGGTTTCATCATTGGCTTCATTGAAAAATAGTAGCAGTAGTTGTAAGAGTAATAAGAACAGTAATAACTGGCAATCTGATCACTTCTAGCAGTAGCACAGTAGCAATAGCAGCAAGAATCGAAAGTAATGAGAGTAGCACTAATACCACCATCGACAATAGTGTCAGCAGTAGTAGTAGACAGCAGACAGTAGTAGCAGCAGTGGAGCCATTGGGAGCAGAGCAAGTTATTGGGAGCAGGGGCGGGGATATTATTTGCACAGTAGTGGAGTACTAGAAGCAGTAGCCTTTATCCATATACTAAAATCAGGAGAAATTTCAATATTAGAAGTCCTTTATTTATTTCACAGAAACTGTTAGGATTTTGCCTTATTTTCAAGATGAGATGATGGTCCAAGAAGATCCAACTCGATTGGAGAAGATGATGGCTTCAAGCAGAAGAAACAGATCAACGTTGAGCATATTAGTCAACTAAAAGAAACAATATTAGTCGACTGTATAGTCGACTAATGCTCAGAACTAGTCGGCTATACAATAGACTAGGCAGATACAAAGAAGGACTGATTATACAGTAGTTGACTAATAAGTTCTATAAGTCGAATAATGGAAGAGATTAGTCGACTAGTCTGCTTGACAAGGCGACTAATCAAATCATTTCTGAAGCGTGAGCAGTTTTAGGCGTGTGCGAGTTTCTTTTTTCTAGAGGAGTTTGAATATGATTCAGATTCTATTTTATGAAGGTTTGTTTTTAAAATTTAATGGTCTAAAATTCTTTTAGATCAAGGAGATCAACTCCTCTTAAGATTGATCAAGATTCTTAAGCATCTGATGATCAAGATCATCTCATAGTCCAAATAAGAGTTGTATTGTAAAATCCTATAAATAAAAGTTGTAATCCAGTAGGTTGTGTGTAGAACACAAATTTTTTTGTGAAGAAGATCAGAGGAGGAAGGCAAGAAAGAGAAGAGAAAGGTGAAGATGCATAGAGAGAATGTATAATACTCTTATAATCTAGATCTAGATTAAAGAAGCAAGTGAACACTCTTGTAGGATCAAGAGGAATATTAAATCTCTTTGTATGAAGTTTATTAAGAGAGCTCTCTCAAATTCTCTCTCCGTGGACGTAGGCCAAGTTTAAGTCGAACCATGTTAAATCCTCGTGTTAGTTGCTATTACTCTTTTGTTTAGATATTTCTAGTTTGCTTTACAACAATTTTTCATTTGCACGTATTATCATATTGTCAAGTTCCGCAACGTCGATCCCGAGAGTAACAATTGGTATCAGAGCGTCAATTATTACACCAATTGGCATCATAGCATACTGATTTTCACGCAACAGAAACGCCTCAGTGCTCCGGCTCTGCAGCCGGCCAAATAAATAATAGGAGCAGAGACTGAACCATACCTCAACTGCGCAGCCTTAACTTCCGTGAGATTGTCCCACAGGGCCACTTGAGGCAACATTCAACAGTCTTACTTCGTCAAAAATCAAGTTCAGTGAACAGTAAACTTCAGTGCGCAGGGACAATGCTTGAAGGTTTTGATAGAGGCATAGAGAAAAACAATGTGGACTTTTAGCTGTGGCTGATCAAGGAAGTCATGTGATTTCCCTACTATTTGGATAAATAAATGCAATGGTAGGGTTTGAATTCTTGTAACTTCAGTAAGTTTATCAATGGGTTCCCTATTTAAGGCATTTTGGGCATCAATGTCGACATGCTTGCTTACAGTTAGATCAAGGTTTTTCTGCAAGAAATTGAAATTTTCACATAATACTTGCAGCCATCATAACACCTTTCTTAATCAGAATACACTATGGAGAACTAGAAATATAGATAGTTCTAGGACAAAACAAAATAAGGTGGTAGATCTGTGGTTGAGTGGTTTTATTTTTCTAATCGTGTGGACCACTGTAACTGCAGGTGTGTGTGTGTGTAAATGATGTCTCCCAAAGACAGTTTTGTCTCCTCCAAGTTTTCATCACCTCATGCAGGATATCATGTGCTTCTTGCATGTGAATATCTTAAATTATGATCAATTAATTAATATATTTCATAGTAAAACTCAATAATATTATATTAACTATCCATTATTAACTTACCTCCATTTCCTCATTCCAATTTTCATTTATATATACAATCTTCCTTAATTTGTTATTATTCAAATGTTTGCTCAATGTATATGGATTGGTATATTCTGAAAAATAGAATAACAGATATCATAAACAAAAAATTCATGACTGCAACAGAACATACCTTAAGCTTCCCTGAGGAGAAGAGATCAAATAATCTATCAAGATGTTGCTGCCACAAGTGACCATACTGAACTAGAAAAAAGCCAGCCTGCAATATGTATAGTCCACACATCAAATAGTCTTTTAATCAGATGACAAAAAAGTAATGATCGGAATTTTTTTTTTTGGCGGGGGGGGGGGGGGGGGGGGGGGGGGGGGGCATGCATTTTAATGCGCGCGCGCGCGCGCAAGAGAGAGAGAGAGAGAGAGAGAGAGAGAGAGAGAGAGAGAGAGAGAGAGAGATCCTAACACAAAATTTATGATTTCTATTATTACATCAACATGATTTAACTTCTTAGATGACCAAACAGAAATTAAAAAAATTAAATCATATTTTCATAGTTCATAATTTGACCTTAAGAAGATATAGACTTGGCAGTTTAGACAATCCAGGAGAAACAGCGGAAATGAAAAATAAAACCAAGTAAGAGCATGTGGTTCATTTTACCTCTGGCTTTATACTCTGGCCTGAAACAAATAGAACTATGTGCCAGAGTACTCTGGCCTGAAACAAATAGAGTACTCTGGCCCTCCTTTCATGTGCCTTCTCTTTCTTTATTGTTTGAAACAGGAAACTAATTACTAACGTAAAACTCTTGCGAAATATTTCTCAAATCAAATTATGTGGTGGAACTAAGCTGGCCCTATTTTCACGTGCAATCTTAGATAAGGTGCAGATGTAACACCAAGAAATCTAGAGACTGACAAACACCCTAACCCCAAGGTCCCTTCTCCCCAACATACACACACAAAACACACATGGAGGCAAAGAAAAAGAAAAAGAAAAAGAAAAAGAAAAAGAAAAAGAAAAATGTTGCATTCCCCTTTTCTCCCAAACGAATAGGACTTTCAGGAAGATGTGTGACCGTGGAACAGTTGGAGCTCAAGCAAGGACCGTTCTGCTCTCTCGTCCATCAATCATACAAGTTCCTCTCCTAAACTACCTAATCCGCACATCCTTACCAGTGAGTACAAAAGGGCTGATTTTATTCGAGGAAGCAAAGCAGCAGTATAATGCACTCAGAGGCCAAGGATGTCAGGAGAGAGGTCTAAGTGCTTTATGAGTGGAACTTAAGAGGTTCGAGGGGTTCAGGAGTCTGCTTCTCTAATTAGTCAAGGAACCAAGCATGCATGTGCCCGCGCACGTGTGTTTGCGTGTGTGAAAATGATACAGAAAAGCTGAAGTGGATCTCCAGTGAAGCATGGAGATAGGTGGAAGGCAACAAGAGCAGAAGAGGGGTCCAGGCAAGAGTAGAGTAACTGAATCATGCTAGGAATTAAGCAAATAATTTCTTTGGGTAACACGAAGTTAGCATGAATGGTTGGACAGGTGGTATATGCGGAAAAAATAGGAGACAATGATGAGCTGTTTTTCTTAACTATAGAAACCTGAAAAGGTTCAGATCAGATTAAAAATACGCTTATTTTTGATATTATTCTGACAAATGGCAAATGTAAGTTGTAAGACAATCAAAAGTTTATAATTCTAGAGGAAAAAAAGAAGGAAAAGAAGAAGGAAAAGAGCTCTTATATATCAGGAAATACAAGAAATCTTATTAAGCGACAAAACATTCAGCTATATCCAAATAGCCACAGCATATTGTGCATACAAATATGTAAACCAGAACATCGAAACCAGAGAATCCCTGTAAAGGCAAGTTTGCTTTAGGATGTAAAAAGAACTTCATAAATACACTCCAATACCAATAACCAGCTCCTTTGAACACCAAAAGGCTGGTTTCCAGTTTCCAAGTAGTTTGTTTATTCATTTAAATAAGAGGAAAGGATCCCAGAAAAAACCAAACACTTATCAAAGTGTCGTAAATTAATCAAAGCAATCATTACTTACATTCAAAAACTGAAAACCAAAAAATTGAAAAAACTTGCATTATTCCCCCTAATTTTGTGAGAGACACAATAAAAGTCAAGAAATAGATTCCAATCCCACATGAATTACCTACAGAATGAAATTCCGTAATGTGTTCTCATGGAAACAAAAGATTTCAGTAAGTATCAATGTGTTTAATTATAAAATGAATACGCACTTATACACATCCACACAGGCACATACACAAGATCATGTGCACATACGAAGACATACATATGTAGACACCAACATTTTTTGAGAGTGTGCACGTGTTGCATCAATAGTGAGTAGTATAAATGTTGCATAGGATCTTCATTTGACACAAAGTCCAAAACAAGCTTAACACAAGGTTTCCCAAAAAGAACTCGGAGAAAAATTGAATGGAAAAAAATGAAAGACCTCGTGAACAAATCATGAATGAACAAACTACAAAGACGGCACAAAATATTCATGTGTCGCGCTTAAAATTAAAAGTATACTTACCACCGTTTGGCTCTTTGCAAGAATCTTTTCGCACAAACCAGTGTAATTTAATGGTTTCCATCCATTCTTTCCTTGGTACTGAATCATCAAAGATTACACATACATGAAGGAAGAAGATGAATTTATGTGTCAATATAGAAAATATATAACCAGTTACACAAGCTGTGAATAGAGGTCCACTTAAATGCATGTTCCTGTGTAACTGTTTCTTTGAAATGAGATGAAGCAACAAAACAAAAAACAAAAAAAAAAAGGATGACCTGCTAAAATTATCTCCAATAGTGAAGATTTTTCATTATTTCTCAGTTAGTTACTAGTTTAAGTTTGACCAGGATTAGGCTAGTATTTTAAATTACAGAAGAAATTTTAGATTAGGATATTAGATATCTTTATTTAAAATTTGAAATAGTCGAGGAATTTCTTATATTTCTCTTTAATATTTTATTAAAATTTGGATATTAATGAGGAATTTGGGTTTTAGTTGAATTAGGACTTTCGATTTAGTCTACAGAGAAGATTGGATGCATCAGAAAAGAGAAATTTATTCATGAAAAAAAAATTATTTTAGGCATTGACATGGATTGAGAAAGGAGAGCTGTTTCAACTCCCTTTCCCCTTTTCTGGTTACTCCTTCCTTTCCCTTCTTCCTCCACAAATTTCTCCTTTAAAATTTTATGCTATTATACACATACTGGAAGATGAATTCCTAGAGGACTGCATAGAGATGGAATACTTGCCACAGAATGAACTGAAAAGAGAGCCCTAAAAGTAATGTCTTAATTTCAAAAGGCATTTAACATTGTAAATATGAGGATGTTTAAGTACAACACGAAAATAAGAGGTGCAGACTCAAACAAGTACATTTTCCCGTCACTTAAAGAAACGCCATTGGCTCTCACTTCAAATCATGTTCACAATTGTTAATGCAGTTATCATTGGGTTAAATGCTTGGTGACAAGTGACCATTGTGTGGCCACGTAAGGTTGTGGCTCAGTCTGGTGGAGGGCCTACATGAAGGAAAGGATGTAAAAGGTGATATTTTCAATTGCTGTCAACTCATACAGTAGTCAGAACTCACAAGAAGTATGGCCCGACTATCATCTTTTCGTCTTATCCACTTCCTTTGCACTAACCTAAAAGGTTTTAAGAATATGTACTCTGTACAAATGATTAAATATGATTCCAGTGTCAGCATTCTACAAATTCAATTAAAACCCTTGAACAGCCACCTAATATTGGTGGTAATGCGGATCTAGTATCTTCACACAGTCAACCTGAATCGATTTAAAGGAAGCTTCTAGTTTGGGTGTCACTCACTCTCCTGTGCCTTCATTTTCTAATGCTACCCCCTTAGCTTTCGCAACGACAAATCCACCTGCCCTTTTCTTTAGCCTTGATTCATTTAATACTCAATAAAAACGATTTTACAAAACAGATGGTAACAATTAGCCGTATTATATTATATACGGACTAGTAGTACTGTAGAATTTTTCCAAATGTTCCGTGTCATTTTTTTGCACTTAATTGCCCTCTACCCATAAAAATCCACTGTTTCATGTAAAATATTCTGGTTATCACCATAATACATCACATCAAGCTTTTAGTTTACATGGAGAAAAAAGCTATCCCTGTATCTATGAGGGATTTAAATTTATTAATTAATACTATCAAGATAGACAATCCATGAACCATTTGGGCATGTAACAACAAAAGCAAGTCTTATTATAACCTTGGGTTATATAATAACTCACACAGTGAATGCAAAATTTATTAATCAAGGGACTTCAAAAGTTGCCTAGAAAATCACCTGAGAGATCATTCCTATTACAATGAGCCGTCCATAAACTGCTAGTGCATTCAAGCATAGATCAAACATTTCGCCACCAACAGATTCATAAATAATGTCAACCCCTTTTGGATATTCTTTCTTCAGGACCTGCAGCAAATGTAACCAGTATAATTAATCTATTAAGATGATTATTCAAACAAGTAAGCTAATATCTATTGAGATTTACCTCACGAAATATAAGAACCAATGCTAAAAGTTCTTTACTATGGAAAACAGCGAGGAATGAGGTCAAGGAGAGATTTCATAGCCACAAGAAATCTACCTCTATACAAGACATCACAAACAAACAAAGTAATTGGAATTATCATATGAAAATCCACTGACCTCTTTGTTGCTGACTTAGTATCAAATAACAGTTATCATAAATTAATGGTCAAAATATTATAAGATGTAGTCAGCGGATGCTCGGGTTACCATGTAGTTTACATAGCAAGGGCATTTCTATCCCAGTGTTGTGCCTCCTACACAAGTGTAGGATGCATGTGTTGTGTGTACATATTCGGAATTGCCACGTATCGACATGTCATTTCCATTTTTGGCATGTTTGTGTCCGTGCATCAGAGCCATAGGCAGTTTAGGAGAAAAGTCAACAATGAATGTAAAGAGACTAAATAGGTTCCACTTAAAAAAATTCACGGGAATGAATATTTACTGAAAAGAAATGGACTTGAGGAGAGTGAGTAAAGGCATTTACATGTAAAAGAAAATTTGTGACTTTTAGCAGAACATGGACGCACAGAGACACAGTCTATTTAAATGAGCAATGCTCTATTAACACATTTTCTTTAGTAAAGGAAAAGTATGAAAAGTTTTGGATGATACTAGGATCAAGCAGAAAAAAATAGCCCTCGTTAATTTTTCTTGCGTCTTTTATTCTCTTATGAATCCTCTCTAATATTGTTTTTTGAGCCTTTTCATAGAACATATTGATACCATATAGCCTTTTTCCTTTAGCATGAGCTGTCATGAGACATGCGTGTCCAAGTATTGTACAGTACGAGAGTGGCTAACATAGCAAAATTTTGTAAAATTGGAGTGTCTCGATAAAACTGGCTGGAAACATGCCTCGACCTTGCATAAGGAGAGGAATTGTCTCCTTATTTTAGCGAAAGGTAGGTGTTATCTACCTAATTGTGTGATAGAAACAAGAATGTCTACTAAAGAATCAACGCTTCACTACAAAGCAGAAATAGACTGGCAGTAAAATGTGAACTTCGTTAAGTTCAACTAACAATTAATTGTCATTTCTATGCAAGGGAAAGATTTAAACATATTTCAGAAAATATTTTAATAAATATAATCATATACTCTTCTCTGACCATGGTTCTTCTTAGAAATCTAATAGGGAACATGATAAGCGTGTTTGGTCTCACCGACGAGCACAATGGACATCTTTCACAAAAGCCATCAGGTGTAGGTTCTGTTTTATCGAATACACATTGGGTGACAAAATCTTCAGCAATGTTCCACACGTAACTTGATTCATTTCTCAAAAGTGGCTTTAATACCATATCAACAAACCACATTACAAAAAATCTTATAATATTCGATTATGGACTAACAACGTTATATTGTTAAAGGAGTGCAATCATGTAATTTCATCAAACAAATATGCAAATATGCAATAATCCTATGTTGCACGGATACGACAACGTTGAAATGGACATGACACGCGAATACACACAAATTCTTAAAATACACACGCCACGCGTGTTGGACACGTTTCGAACACGACATGGCTCCATAATAGAAGTGTGTGCTACATAGCAATAATCTATGATAGATCTGCTCAATAATACCAAATGACAATAACAATAATTAATAATGATTATAAATTATATATAATGACAACACTAATAATAATTAATAATGACAATAAAATCAATTTTAAATGATAATAGTAATACTACTATTGATAATAATAATAATCTGAATTCAAAAGCCCAAACTCCTCCTTCCTCTTTCCTTTTCTCCTCATTTTCTCCTTTTAGCCCAAACCTGAGCTCAAGCCCACACACTCATAGTAAAAAAATAAAAAATAAAGCCTTAGAGTCATATCACGCCTTGCCTCCCTTTTTATATTCTCCCCTCCCTAACCCATCCGAGAAGAGATCACCAACGTGCTGGACGTGAGAGATGGAGTCCACCCTGAAGGGAAGTGATTCCGGTGAGTTGATTTTAAGTATTCAATTTTACATCATTTGGCATTCATCGAATACTTGAAGTATGCTAGTTATTTTAAAAATTACACCATAAAAGCTACCCAAAAAAACCTAATAAACTAATAAAAATCACCAACAAATCTATCACCTAATTAATGTGAATTTTGGAAAAATTTTCGAAATTTTTCTTAACAAAATAAAATAAAAATTAAAAATTAAACATGCTATTGGCCAGCAAACAACCTGGCCGAGAGAAGCTCTCAGCCAGCAAGCTCTAGTTCGAGAGATTTCCTTGGCTAGCAAATTTCTGGCCAAGGCACCCTGCACACACCAATGTAGCACATGTTGGAAGCCAGCATAATGATTAGAAACCAATATAATTTTCAAAAATTATTTAGCAATGGTGTGGCACATTTTGGGAACCAACCATCTCCAAATCACATTGTCTATTGCCTCCGATCTGAACTTGCAACAAATGCTGACTTTTCAGATGGCATGTCTTTTGTTCCACCTAATTTAAGGGTTTCCTTTGGCTTTAGCATCTAGCATGTTGACAATGTCGCCGGTTCATTTTATGCACATACTTCTGTGGATTATCCTCCAAAGGTTGAGAGCTATGGCTTGCACTTGACCCGAATGAACCTCACCCGAACTCTTTAGACTAATTAATTAAATATAATTAAATTCAAATAAAAATAAGAGATTACTATAATAGATCCAGACCTGTTAACTGTAGAAGATTCAGACCTGTTAAGAAATTTTAATGAATTTAGATTTATTAAAATCCCAAAATAATTAGAAAATTAATTCAAAAAATCATAACATATACTTCAACTCCTCGATAATTTATTTTGTGACTGTATTAACTAGAATAAACTAAATTAAAATATTCCTTAAATACTTCTAATAACTGTTTAAATTATTTAATTTAATGTAGATTCCGAAAATCAAATAAATTCGATATCCAGATCCTTGGCAAACTCAGGTGAGTGTTTTTAACTCTTTAAATAAGTTATGTTTTATTGTGTTAAATTAATTTATTTTTTAATTAATTTATTTAATATTTAGTTATTTAAATTGCTTATTTAATTTTCTAGCATGCAAAAATATTTAGAAAAATTCAAAATTTTAATGATTTAATTTCTTGTACAAATGATTAAATATTTTGCCCTAAAATGTTCATTTTGTGACTATATATAAATGTTTTAAGTAAATAATTCTTAATTCCTAGAAATTAAATTATATTGTTTGAATTATTAATTATTTGTTTTTAAAAAATACTAAAAAATAATTATAAATAGTAAAAAATTCAAAAAAACCGATTATCAATTTTGAACATTATAATTATTTTACTTGAAAATTTTGACACATTATGCATAACCATTACATGATAACAAAATGGTTAGCATTACCAAAATTATTGGAAAAATCAAGTCAAATTGTATACTTGTTAGAAATAGTGTTATTGATCACACCCAGTAATCTAGGTAACATTGAAACTAGATAACTTACATCGGGGTGGAAAAATTGAAAGATGAGACAGTATTTGTATTTTATGTGGACCTAGAATATATATTGTGCAATCTAAAGAGAGTTTCACCGCAGGTTCTCAGTAATAACTGACATCTTGTCCTGTTTATATCATGAGTATGTGGCGGTACGTCCTGATTCAACATCAGGGGCTTGGGCCATTGTTCCGGGTATGTACGGAACTCACCTAAAATATAAATTATGTCTCTACCGATCAATTTTAAATAACACTTTAATACTAGATATATAGTGATAGAGCTCCAGTATAGCTTCTTTTCCAAGTCATGACAACTTTTGGCTTCTTCTCTTAATTTCTTTGATGTAATAAATCATGACTTTTGTAATACTATTGTACTTGTGTAATAAAGCTAAAAACCTTTACGAATATTATGTTTAATTCCATATACTGAGGCTTAACGTATTTTGAAGAAAAAATACAACACCGACTCTCGTGGCATACCCACATTAGTGTATTTTAGTTAGCGAAGCGTGACAGATCATCTATTAGAAGCAATCTAGCCCCCCAATTGAGCTATCTGAGAACATCTACATATAGAATATAAGAACCTCTACTAGGAGCACTCTATCTTAAAATTTAAGTTGTTGCATTCTAACAAGTGATTCTCAAAGTAGACAAGAATTGGCTAGCTCCACTCGGTGGAAGCAATATCAGGTTGTGTATTCGTCGAATAGCACAATTTATCCACCAATCTTCTACATCTCCTTGGATTAGGAAATGGATCTATGTCATCCGAATAGTAGATTTTAAGGATTCATAAAGTCAGCCTCTATTAACATATCACTTGCATACTCTCTCATATAGATAGATATCCTTCTTAGATCTAGCAACTCCAATACCATAAATATATCATAAATGTCCCAAATCTTTCATATGAAATTTCTTCTGGAGATGCACCTTCAATGAACTAATTCCGTCTGTGTCATCTCCAGTAACTACAATATCATCAACGTCCAGAAAAAGTAGTATCTTGTCATAATGATAGAACACGAAATGATCACTCTAATACCTACGAAATCCAAAATCCTTCACTCTTGTGAACCACCCTAACCATGCATGACGAGACCACTTTAAACTGATTGTAGACCAATTTTTAAGTCAGCCTCTCCCAAACTCCCCAGAGCAATGATCCCAAGGCAGTTGCTCTATATACATCTCCTCTTGCTCTTCAGCGTCTACTACATGTTACACATGTCCTAGTCCATTTTTATACTTTTATAATAAAGACATCAAGTGTAACGTCTTAGTCTAAAAAATTTAAACGACAACTGTACTGCTTTCCTGTTGCTGCATATCCTCTAGAAAGAATGGAATGTTTTAGACCCGAACTGACACTCTGGTGCTTCTTCTGCGGATGCTATTAAGAGATAACGGGCACAAATTGAACTTTTAGAAAGAGAGAGATCAACTAATCATTTGTGAACAAGTAATTGTCACTATAACTTTGAAAATGCATATGAATATAGATAAATAATTTCAAAATATGAAAAGGCCTACCTGTTCTATATCTTCCTTCTTATAATCTATGACGCGATCAACTGCTAAAGACCCCAATAGTTCAGCCTTTTTTGCACCTCCACATGTTGCAACTACGCTATTTCCTGCCAGTTTTGCCAGCTACAAAACACATGAAATTCATATCAGGTACAGAAAATTGAGAAAACAAAATAGATAGTCACAGATGCAGATGTAACTTTCTAATACACAATATGATTAGACTAACAACATATTTTAATCTGACACCAACAGTCAGATGCTTGTAATAATTCAATAGTGCTTCATGAATACAACAAAAAAAAAGCTTCATTTAGCAAAACACAAAACTGAATCATTACAATCATTGACAAGAAAAATGAAAGAAAACTGTGAAAATATAAGGTGGTAGTTATGGCTCCTAAGGAAAAAGGAGTCACTTGAACCTGATAGAGTGTCGAGCGATATGAGAAAATGGAAGAATTAATATGCAGCAGTTGACAAAATATCCATGCCCCCAGAATTGTTGTCAGAATGTGTTTAGGAATCTGTTTCGAATGTGAGATTCCGACATAGTCTCCACACTTGGCATAATCCCACTAACCCTCAGGAATTTCAGTGACTCTTAAGAATGTGATTTTCAGCGAGAAAGATATCTCACAAGCCCATCTGATGGGACTATCTCCATGTTTCCCATTCATTTTTAAGGAACGAAGACTGGTAGCAACTTTCCTTCTTTACATGCAACACCAGCAGAAATAAACAACCGACTTCAAGGTAAGTTTCCTCCACTATTGTAATATCTAAGATTTAATTAACTTTCACAATTAATTTTAATTTTTGAAAGTCAGTTATAGTCAATAATTATATTCAGTTTCGTACATATTTAAAGTGACATTAATAATTTATATACCGTATGAGAACTTTCAATAGGACTAGGACTACTAATTAAATTAGGAGTTTGATCTTGGTTTAAGAATCTCTTAGTTGATTAGAAGTTAACCTAACTTAATTAAAAAAATAAGACACTATTGCATTCTTATAGTTTTCTAATCTCAATAATTACTAATTTGGAGGATGTGGAGTTGAACTGGGAGTCCAAGGAAGAGTAGAATTTGAGACAATATTGTTGGAAAAAACTTAGGCTACCGAACTCAGTTAAGATTTGGCAACTAGAACCTGTAGATATGGAGTGTGAGAGAGAACTTTTGCCACAATAAGTTGAAGGTAATTTTGGAGATGAGAATTTGGGCTCAGTTTGAAGGAAATTACGGCCAAAGCTAAGAAAAAAAATTACAGATTGATTGGAAGAGATAAAGGGCAGTATTAAATTGTTAAATGGTAACTACCTCGTTAGCTACATCCAAAATTTCATTGCTCCATTTTGCATATATGGAAAATATGTATTTAGCAAAGACCGGCACAGATTTTGTTACATGTAAAGTGGATCAGCTTAGCATCATCTTTATGATTTATTTGTCATCACATTAATTTAGAACAAAATTTATTTTGTTAGTAATTTTACAAAAACCTCACAATTCTAAGCTATTTTCTGGACCCGTTCCCTTACGTTATTTGTGGTGTCCCAAACCTTTCATCACCAGAGTTATAATAGTTCTTTGGGCTCGTGCCATCGGTTATAATCATGGCCATAGTTCGAGAGCGTTGAGAACTTGTGAGTTTCTATATGTTTGATTCATCTTCCAAATAAGCACATGTATGTATGCATATAAATTCCCATATTATGTTAAGACAAATATTCATGAATATTCTGCATATTGTCTGCATTAGTTTTTGCTAGAATATAAAAATATTAGGCTTAACCCTCACTATAATTTAGGGGTTTTAGTGTAGTGGCAAGGACTTTAAAATGGTATTAGAGCATCCAATTCCCAACGGAAGCACATTTAAAAAGTGGATTAAACAAAATAACATCGTCAAAGGTCTAGGTTTGGCCCATGAAAAAGGCGCTCAACATGTGAGTATGTGTTAGAATATAAAAACATTACATAAACCCACACCACATAATGGAGTTTCGGTGTAGAGTCTGAGATTTTAAGAGTTTGATATGCTTGTTCATCACTCATCTATAATCCAGTAATGAGATATTAGTTTGCTTGTTGAGCATGTTGCTAGTCCAGCAATTTTCACCTTTCAAACTATGATTAGCTCAAGGGTTTGGTATTTATTAGGACTTCAGTAGGTTCAAGTTGTGCTAGATTCTGAGTTTATTTTGCAAAAGGTTAATATTTAAGCATAGACATACAAGTGACCTATGTAACAAGTCACATTTATTAGGATGTTAGACTATTTTTATTTGGAAACATTTGGTTAGTTCCGCTCTGAGACTTCAAATTAATACAATTGTTTGGTTTTATATTTGACAATTGTACGCGTTTTTAGTAATTAAAAGCTTTTCATGTGTATGGTTTCATCTCTTGCACATGATACCATTTTCTTATACCCAACCTATGATGCAGATTAGGGCATGACAACTATCCACTCTCTCCTCTTCCTCTGTCCTCTTCCCCCTCTTTCCTTCTATTTAATCCCAAATCCAGACTGTCTTTCATCTTTCCAATCTAACCACCCCCTCTACTATTTATCTCCTCAATTCTCTCATAGTTGATACAATCATCAAAAATCCGATCGAACATCATATTCTTGTTAGATTCCTGGGAATGTTCAAATTAAACAAAACAAATAGAAATGAAACATTCTCAAAAGTTGGTGCATGGGAATCACAATCATGAGAATGTGATGCCAAAAGATAATGTTGCATTCTGCACACAAGATGCACCACTAGAATACAGCGAAACTGGAACATGTGGAATCTGCAATAAATGTATATTACTTGTAAAAACAATTTTTCATAAGTTGTAGATTCCTTCATATGATACTCCTCACAAAGAACAATTGTTTTGAGTGTCTAAAAATTGTGTCCTGTATGTTTGTCCAATACAACACATCATGGTAGAAGCATCCTTGCTCTATATAGCCCACCCACAATGGTTTTAGGCATGATATTTCTGTAGTAACTTAATACTTGAATAGTACCTTTTGAAGATAAAGGAAATATAATATTAAAGAGATGAGTGTGAGTCCCAGTCATTCAAAATTCCTTGAGATATTGAGAAAATCTACCCACCAACCATCATTTTTTAAGTTGATAAAAAATTGCTTATATTTCAAAGTGTCGACGGTAAGAAAACTAAAAGTATCATTGCAGCACAGTGGTATAGCTTCATTGCACTGGATGAGAGATCTGAGTCCAAATCCCCCTTGCAACAAACTATGGCCTATCCTTTAAGAAGAAGAAAGAGGAGGAGGAGGAGATATGATGAAGAGGAGGAGAAAGAACAAAGATGTAATACCCCAAATCATATTATATTGGCCATAATGTAATAACTTAAAAAAATGAAATAGCTTAGATTAATTAGAGGAGGAATTTAATTAGATTAAATATTGGTTTAGTCACTAAGCATGTGATGCCAAGTAATATTTGGGATACACACACACACACACACACACACATATATATATATATATATATATATATATATATATATATATATATAGAGATTTGTGTAGTTCCGGAAGAATTCGAGCCTGAATCCTTCCATGCAAATACAATCATACATCATAGGAATACAAGATCCGTTGAAATTGAAATATATTATTTCAAGTATCTATAAACTAAAAATCAATTATTTTAAATACCTTTTGCCCATGCATCAAGTAGGAAAAAAAACGGACGACCTAAATAGTGAGTTGGTTAATTTAACGGTGTAAAACATTTGAAACCTAACAAAAATTAGTTTGTAGGGGTTTTTAAATGTTTAGATCATGATCAAATGGCCGGATCGAGAATTTGTATGTCTAAAGACATAAATCTAACCAACTCACTACTTTCGGCCGTCCATTTTACGCCGCTTGATGGATGGGAAAAAAGTACTTAAAATACTTGATTTTTGGTTTATAGATACTTGAAATACTGTAGATCAACTTCAACGTAGTGGATCTTATATTTAAATGTCGGATGCTGGTATTTGACTGGAAAGGATTCGAGGCATAATCATTCCCACTCAAATACAACCCCACGACATCCGAATGCAAAATCCACTCTCTTGAAGTTGATCTACACTATTTCAAGTAACTAAAAATAAAAAATCATGTATTTTGAATACTTATTGCATATTCATCAAGTAGGCCCAAAATAGACGGCTGAAATAGTAATTTGGTTAGTTTAACAGTGTAGAATATTTGAAATCTAACAAAAAATGGTGCGAGAGTTTTTAAGTGTTTAGATCATAATGAAATGGTCGGATCGAGAATTGGTATATCTAAAGACGTAGATCTAAGCAATATTTTTGTTGGTTAGTTTAACAGTGTAGAGTATTTAAAATCTAACAAAAATTGGTGTGTGAGAGTTTTTAAGTGTTTAGATCATGATGAAATGATGATATCAAGACGTAGATCTAAGCAATATATTATTTTCGGCCATTCATTTTGCATACACTTGATGGATGGGCAAAAAGTATTCAAAATACATGATTTTTTTATTTTTAGATACTTCAAATAATGTAGATCAACTTTCACGGAATGGATCTTGCATTCAGATGTCGTAAGGTTTTATTTGAGTGGGAATGATTCGGCCTTGAATCCTTCTGAAATGATACAAGTGTGTATATATATAGAGAGAGACTTATGTCCTCCAAAAAGATATGAGCTCGAATTCTTCCCACTCAAATTCAACCCTCCGACATTCGAATACAAGATCTACTCCGTTGAAGTTGATCTATATTATTTTAAGTATTTATAAACCAAAAATCAAGTGTTTTTAATACTTTTTGCCCATCCATCAAGCGACGCAAAATGGACGGCCGAAAGTAGTGAGTTGGGTTAGATCTATGTCTTTAGACTTAAAAATTCTCGATCCGGCCATTTCATTATGATCTAAACATTTAAAAACCCTACAAACCAATATTTGTTAGGTTTCAAATGTTCTACATTGTTAAACTAACCAACTCACTATTTAGGCCGTCCGTTTTTTCCTACTTGATGGATGGGCAAAAAGTATTCAAAACCCTTGATTTTTGGTTTATAAATACTTAAAATAATATAGATTAACTTCAATAGAGTGGATCTTGTATTCGAATGTTGGAGGGTTGAATTTGACTGGGAAGGATCCGAGCTCAAATCCTTTTGGAAGGACACAAGTCTATCTCTCTCTCTCTCTCTCTCTATATATATATATATATATATATATATATATATATATATATATATATATATACAGAGAGAGAGAGACTTGGGTCCTTTAGGAAAGATAAAGATATGGTGATGAATCATTCTCATTTAAATTCAATACTAGGTCATTCAAATTGAAGATCCACTTCATTAGAGTTGAAGAGTGCTTAAAAATAAAAATTCATGTGTTTTAAATATTTTTTGCTTATTCATCAAGTAAGCGCAAAATGAAAAGCCCAAATAGTGAATTGGTTAGTTTAACAGTATAGAATATTTGAAACTTACAAAAAATTGGTGCGAGAGTTTTTAAATGTTTAGATCATGATCAAATAGTCGGATCGAGAATTAGTATCTCTAAAGTCAAAAATCTAAATACTATGCTACTTTCGGCCCATTTTTTGCATACTTGATGCATGGAGGAAAAAACTACAAAACACTTTATTTTTTTAATTATTTTAAATAATATAAATCAACTTCAACAAAGTGGATCTTGCATTTGAATGTTGTAACATTGAATTTAAGTGTGAAAGATTCATGCTCAAATCCTTTCGAAAGGAGCTAAGTCATATATATGTATACATATATATATAGAGAGAGACTAGGATCCTTTCAAAAGGATATGGACCCGAATCCTTCCAATCAAATTCAACCCCTCGTCATTCAAGATCCACTCCGTTCAAGTTGATCTACATTATTTGAAATATCTAAAAACTAAAAATCATGACATTTGAATATTTTTTTGCTTATCCATTAAGTGATCGCAAAACAAACGGCCAAATTAGTGAGTTGTTTAGTTTAATGGTGTCTAATATTTTAAACCTAACAAAAATTGGTGTGTATGATTTTTTTAAATGTTTAGATCATGATCAAATGGTTGGATCGAGAATTTGTATGTTTAAAGTCATAGATCTAAGCAAAATGCTATTTTCAGCCGTCCATTTTACACATAGTTGATGGATAAGCAAAAAGAATTCAAATGATATGATTTTTAGAGACTTCAAATAATGTAAATCAACTTGAACATAGTGGACCTTGCATTTGAATGTCGGGTGGTTGAATCTTTTTGAAAGGATTCGGGTCCGAATCTCTCTCTCTCTCTCTCTATATATATATATATATATATATATATATATATATATATATATATATATATATATATATAGATAGAGAGAGAGAGAGAGAGAGACTTGTGTCATTTTGGAAGGATTCAAGCCTGAATCCTTCTCACTCAAATACAACCCTCCGACATTCGAATACAAGATCCACTCCGTTGAAGTTGATCTATATTATTTCAGGTATCTATAAATCAAAAATTTAAGTGTTTTGAATACTTTTTGCCAATCCATCAAGCGGCGCAAAATGGATGACTGAAAGTAGTCAGTTGGTTAGATCTGTCTTTAGACATATAAATTCTCAATCCGGCCATTTGATCATGATCTAAACATTTAAGAACCCCTACAAACTAATTTTTTTAGATTTCAAATGTTTCTACACTGTTAAAGTAACCAACTCACTATTTAGGTCGTCCATTTTTTTCCTACTTGATGCATGGGCAAAAAGTATTCAAAACGCTTGATTTTTTATTTATAAATACTTAAAATAATATAGATCAACTTCAACGGAGTGGATCCTGTATTCGAATGTTCCTCGAGTCCTTTCGGAATGACACAAGTCTATATATATATATATATATATATATTATATGTGTGTGCAAGTAACTTAATTAACATCAATTAGAACAACATATGCATGTTCATATATCTAGGTAAACTTATGCATGCTTAATAAAGATTAAAAGATGAGGATTCATTAATAACTATAGCATGTGGTGTCATACCTATAACAAGAGGACACATTTAAGTTAGAGGTGGCATGAGGTGTATTTGGTGAAGGCACATGCTTCATTAGGTGTCATCTTAATAATTATATACACACATAACCATCTCCTTCTAATTCTATTTCTTGTCCTCATCATCCCTCTGCTCTAAAATTTCCCTCGACTCCCCTACGCTACCTTTTACTGGCGGCCATGATAGAGAGAAAAAGAAGATGGAAGATAAAGGAAAGAGGAAGAATAAGCAAAGGAAATTAAGTATACATTAAAGGTATTTATGCCTTAGTTATTTCATTTTTCTGGTATTCAACAAAAGTAAATGTTAAAAAGAGGATAACCATGATCCAACTACTTGTTAAATACATAAACGTGACAACTTTAGATTATAATATGCTTGTAAAGACCAGAGTTTGTAAAATTTGTAATTAAGTTGAGAATTTTAGAACATGACTTGCACAAACCACGTAGTTGTGGCATTATTGAACTTGCTTCATTATATGACAAATTCTATAGTGTTTATAATCTACTTATCAAGTAAGAAAGAGTTAATTCTCAAGATGAAATGTTGAAAAGGTGCCACCTCTAAGCTAATTGTTGGCCTAATCTAGTTCTGCACACTGCAGAATTTTCGTAACTGAAAATTTTCAGCCCAGTTACAATGGTTTACTTAATATACCATTGGAAAGCTACTTACATATACTTTTTAGTGGCACTTATCTTATCCAAATTAAACACCGTGCTGAGAGTTATCACTGAATTATTCAGAGTGGTGAAGGAAATCTGAACTATGTTACTTCAATGAATACCTAGTCTTTGTCGAATAATTAGAGGTAAGACTCAAGTCTTCGGATTTTAATGATTCGTGTGGAATTGTCGGCTCGACTAGCGTACATAAAGTTAAAACTTTTAAGAAGTTTGAGATTATTATGAATTGTTAATCATTCATAAGCTAATAACCTGGTTTGTGCTAAGAGGTTACCTTACGGAAATTAACTAAAATAAGTACATCCTCTTCATAAGTTATAAATGAAAGGTTTTTTACAAGTCGTAAGGAAAGACGATAATGATTGAAGATGTGAACTATGCAAGGTTTAAGGAAAACTATCAGAAAGTTGGAGTTTATAATAAAAATATAGGTATCAAATGAGAGATTATTAAAGATGTGTATGCACTCTTGTGCTCAAGTATATCACAAATGCCTCACATTGTGATGTGTAGGCCCCTAAAGGTGGAACTTGAACTTGAATGGAATTGACAAACCCGATTTGACGTAACTCTGGTTTTTTTTAATGTCTATTGTTAAATTCATATCTCTAGATTAAAAAGATTAATGCTTCACTATCAGAAAATGATGACTCAAGTTGAGAAGATGAACAATTATATGTTGTTTACAAGATATCATATTGATTTCCATTTGAATCAAATCATGAACTTGAAAAATGTCTATAGAGTTGCATAATAAAACAAGATTGTGTTTTCTTTATGCGTAATCCCAATAGAAATTGAGTGGGACGGACAAAATTGGATGTACGGTTGTTATGTTGAATTGAGTTGTTACACTAATAGTTACCATGGGCTACTCATGCATTTTATTATTCCAATCTGAGAAAAGCATATTTTGACATAGAAAGGAGTTGTCTTATATTTGTAGGCTTAAAGATACTTACAAGTGTTAATTCTAGTATTTTTGTGCTCTATTTAATATTGCAAATGTGTGTGGTAAGTTGGGTTATTAGTATTGGCTTATTACCCATATACCCTTCTTGTCTTATATATATATATATATATATATATATATATATATATATATATATATATATATATATATATATATATTCTCACATGAATAAAATCAATATCTTTTGAGGATTTCTATTTCTCTACATGGTATCGGAGCCAGTGAACCCTAACCCTAAAAATCCACTATCTTAATCTCTCACTTCTCTCAAAAATCCCTTCCTTTCCTTAACTTGCGCCCTCCCACATCCTCCAACACCTGTCGCAATCACCTCCACACCCTCCTACACCTGCCACAAGGATCTCCAAATCCTCCAACACCTGCCGCCAAGGACTACCACATCTTCCAGATCCTCCAACACCTGCCGCAAGGACTACCACATCCTCCAACAAGTGCCGTAGGGATCTCTATACCCTCCAACACCTACCGCTGACATCCAACAAGTGCTGCAGACATCTCCAGGCCCTCCAACTGGTGCCGCAAACTTTCAAAAATCAGTTTTTTAATACTGATCTGGCCTCTTTGATACCGTACAAGTTTTTTCTGGTGAGATCTAATTTGTTTTCTACTAAAAGATCAGATTTTTTTACATCTGATTTGACTTCTTTGATGCTCTATGAGACTTCTCTGCTGACATATGCTCTGTTTACTGCTCAAAAATCAGATTTTTACATCTAATCTGGCTATTTGAGGCTGTCTATGCTACTATCTGGTAACTAAGTTACTTATTTTTCTTCATTACTGACTGTTTACTGTAACTACTGGCAATCTTTTTGGTGATTTATCCAACTTGTTACCATGTCTGAGACTACGAGCTTCTTCTCCAATACGATCTCCCCATCGATGGTTGAGCCTTTTGTCCCGAAGACGATGTTGACGGTGAAGTTGAATGGCTCTGATTACCTATTATGGGCACAGGCGTTTTGCATATTCATTGGCGCTCAGAACAAATTGGCTCACCTCCTATAGTCTCCATCAGCTGATACAGATCCCACGTATGTGACCTGCCTTACTGGTGATTGTTCTGTGATGCCATGGCTTCTCAACAGTCTAAAGAAGAAGAATAGTGGAAGTGCCATGCTCCTGACTACTACTAAAGAGATGTGGGATACACTGAAGATGATGTATGACAATGAGAAGAATCCCTCGAGGGTGTTTGAGATCTATGAGCGCCTGTTTGAGCTCAAACAGGGAGAAAAATCTGTTTCTAAGTTCTATGGAGAACTCAAAGGTTTGATTGATTAGTTAAAAATGCATCAGCCTGCTGTTACTGATGCGGCGACACTGAGGGATATCGTCAGTATCTCGCAGTGTCAAAGTTTCTATCTGACTTGAGTCCTACACTACGATCCCAGGTATGAGGTCAGATACTGGGAGGAAATAGTATTCCCACGCTGACAGCCACCTTCTTGAGAGTTATACAGGTATCTACTGGAGCCGATATTTTCTCTGCACCATCTATTGAGCAGTCTGCCATGGTTTATGGGCGTGGCAGAGGTCGTGGTCATGGCCGCGATTTTGGAGGACGAGGACATGGTTTTTATAGAGAGACAGAGTGCCTCTGAGAAAGGACCCGGTAATGTAGGCACTATGGACGCAGTAATCACAATTCCAAGAAATGCTAGGAGAAATTTGGTCGACCTGAGTAGGGATAGCTATCTAATTCTGGTTCTCCTGCCCCGTGTAGTACTCCTCAGGGTTGTACTATCGCATGAGGAGTATGATAGACTCCGACAGCTAGAGTTCTCTCAGAACAATCTTTCAGTGACTCTTGCATCTGCTTCATGTATGCATACTGCATCTCCTCATAAGCCCTGGATATTAGACTCAAGAGCCTCATCCCATATGACAGGTATTACATAAGAGTTTGTTTCATTAAATTTGTCACGTATTCACCCCTGTTAAAATTGCTGATGAAAACTATTCTCTTGTATTAGAAAATGGGGTAGTTCAGGCCATGATGTCCTATATGCTCCACGATTTCCTGTTAGTCTCTTGTCTATCAGTCAATTAAACATAATAACTGCAAACTAACCTTTTTCCTTCTCATTGTGTATTTCAGGACCAGACGACTAGGAAGATGATTGGTTTGGAGCATGAGCGAGGAGGCATATACTATTTGAACGATCAAGTGACCCCTACAGGCTTGGTTGCAGGACAACCTGATCCAGTTTTACTTTAACACTGGCGCTTGGGTCATCTTTCGGTGTAAAAGTTTCGGTCTGTTATTGCTTTTGAGTCCACTATTACTTTTTTAGATTGTGAGTCTTGTGAGTTAGTAAGCATCATCATGTTACCTTTCAAAGTCGTGTCATAATCGTAGTAGTTCTATATTTGAGTTGGTTCATTCTGATGTCGGGGGTCCCAGTCGTTTGCTCTCTATTCAGGATTTTAGATATTTTCTACTCTTTGTTAATGACTTCTCATATGACTTAGTTGTATCTCTTAAAAGAGAGGTCAGAAGTTTTCAGTGTTATTGAAATTTTCTTTAATGAAATAAAAAAAAATCAGTTTTCTACTTTAATTTGTGTGCTTCGTACTGAGAATGTTTTTTTATATGTGAATCTTCTGGAGGAAGTTTATATAGAACAAACTCTAAGTTATGTTGCTCAGAAGGAGACCAAGTATGTCGCCTCAAGAAGATCATATATGGACTCAAGCGGAGTTCAAAGGCGTGGTTTGAAAAATTCAACATTACCATATCTGGTATTGGTTTTCACTGATGTCATTCAGTTCACTCTTTTTTCATTTGGTGCACAAAGTCTGACATCATAATTCTGACAGTTTATGTTGATGACATTTTGTTGACTATGAATGATTCAGCTAGAATATTGGAGACTAAAATGTATCTTAAGCATCATTTTGTGATCAAGGATATGAGATGTCCAAAATACTTTCTGAGAATTGAAATTGCATATCAAAAACACAATGTACTTCTTTGTCAGCGAAAGTATGCTCTGAATCTTCTGGAGCAAACAAGACTTTTGGGATGCAAACCTGCTAACACTCCAATAAAAGTCAATGTGAATTTATGATTTGATGACAGTCATACACTTGACGATTCAGGAAGATATATAGAAAATTGATTGGGAAGTTGATCTATCTCACAATGACTAGGCCAGACATAACCTTTGTTGTAGGTGCACTGAGTAAATTCATGCATCAGCCCAGAGAGGTCCATTGGTTAGCTGCAATGAGAATTCTGACTAACATAAGAGTTCTCCAGGAAAAGGGCTGGTACACAGGAAACATGGGCATGCATGTATTTTTGGATACTCTGATTCAGTTATGCTAGTGATTGAGGAGATAGGAATTTCACTACTGGCTATTGGACCTTTTTGGAGAAAATCTGGTGACTTGGAGGAGCAAAAAGTAAGATGTGTCTCGCTCGAGTGCTGAAGCTGAGTATAGAACTATGGCTTATACGACATGCGGATGGTATGGTTACAAAATCTACTGATGGATCTTGATTTTAGACAATCTGGACCCATGCACATGCATTGTGATAAATAGTCTGCTATCTATATTGTCCAGAATCCTATATTCCATAAAAGAACAAAACAAATTGAGATTGATTGTCACTTTATCAGAGATGTTTGAACCAAGAAGGTGGTTACATTCCAGTTCACACAATCTTCAAAGCAGTTGGTTGATCTCCTTACCAAAACTGTCTCACCTTAGGTGTTTTCTAATCTATGTAACAAGCTGGGCATGTTGGATATCTATGCTCCACCTTGAGGGGGAGTGTTAAGTTGGGTTATTAGTATTGGGTTATTATTCTTATTGGGTTATTACCTATATACCCTTGTCTTTTTTTATACACATATATCTTCCCATATGAATAAAATCAATCTCTTTTGAGGGTTTCTATTTCTCTACAGTGTGCTTAGCAGTAAACTATTATAAATTGAGCTATATCGGTAAACCTCTAGCCAATGGATTATTGAACTCATACGGGAAACCAATGAGATTAAATTGATGACTTGTATTTCCTGCCATGCGGATATTACTGGACCACTCGAAGACATTTGGGTGGAATTTACTAGACTCCTTCGAGATGTACAAAAAGGTTTTTCTGAATTTGGAAATGTTCAAGGGAGTTTTACTGGACTCCTTTGGAGATTTACTGAACTCGCGGGATTTAGTAGACATGTCTGGATTTATCCAGTTAGGATTACTGTACTGACCTAACCAACATGTTATTTTTAGTATTAGCTAGTAGGTGTATGAATTTGGCAAACTAATGATAATGTTATGAAAGAACGCCTAGAGAGCATTGATATTGTATCACATGTAATTTATCATATTTGTTTAATGAACTTTCAAGAGGTATCATTGCTTCTAGATATGGTAACTGAACTATTTTATATGACTTTGAGGGCAAAGTTCCATGTTGAGTTTTGATAGGGTTGTCTATGTTGTGAACTTTGATGGAATTAGTACGGTTTGTCAATATCATTACAAACTGTCTTCAGCTTGATTGTTTGAAGAACATAATTATATCATGTATGAAAGATTTGTCTCTTGGCAATAATGAATTGTGGCATAACCAAGTTTACGTGTATAAATTTCTTTACTAGCATTGTACGAGAAAATACTAGAGAAAAGATTATTGATATTATTTAAAATGTCACTATTGCACCATACTATGAATTTTTGAATTAGATGTAACTCAGTTTTATTTTGATAATATGTATATATTAGACTGGTTTCATTCTTATGCAACAACTTTGTTTCATGAATATTAGGTATGAATTTGAGTACCATCGTTTTGAGGAGTTGCTTACTGAGTCGTGAACTCATCCTATTTACTATTGATATTTTTCAGATTTTAGGTACTTCAAGAGTATCTAATTTTGGAAGACAAAGAATTAACGTACCGGTGGATTCATGTCTTCATACTTGTATGCTAGTATTTTATTTTATTGCATATAAATGCATGTGTATAAATTGAGTCGGAACTTGGCTTATTATATGTAGATTAATATTTATTTTGTTGCATATAAATGCATGTATATAAATTGAGTTGGAACTTGGTTATTTATATGTAGATGGGTTTGACAGTAAGTCTATTTGATATAATTTTGCAAGACTGGTTATGGATTTTTTAGCACGTATATCTAAAGGATTATGACTAGAAGTCTTGATCTGGTATTATATTTATTTGGAATTAATTGATCAATCTAGCATCCATATAAGTTATTGGATATATTGCAAATATATTTTGTTTGAAGTATAGAAATAGTTATAATTATTGTTCTATAGATGATCAAGAAAAATGGAAGGAGAAAAAAAAGAAAATTTAGAAGGAACATACATCTTGGATCGTTAATAATCAGCCTTACAAAGTCAGATTCCGGGATTTGAGTATTTATAAATCTTGATGCGTGAAAGAAAAATAAATAAATAACTAGATAGACAGATAGATAGTAGAAAACCTACCCACACAAAAGCATACTTATGCTATGATTGCACAAGGGTCCAAAATCATAATTCAAATATTATGGAATTGCATTGCATGTGAGGCAATCATTATCCTAAGTCTAATACACTATTAGTAAATTTATGAAAAGGAACATCATTAGATATGTGACGGACCGTCATATCTAAAGGACTTTAGAAATTAGTTCCATAATTCAGTAGTTGGAGAACCAATAATCACATGTACAAGACTAGTCTACCTATGGCAATAAACACATTGGAGTTTTTCTTAGTGAGGCTACTACCTAATGCCCTTTTTTTATCCTTCCATACCCTATTGAAGAAAAAGAGAGTGCACCTGATGCCAGGAGCAAAGAGTATTGACATGTGGCTAGAAATTATCCACAAACAGAAAAAAATGATGTTGCTTCTCGTTGGAGTATACTTACCAGGTCCTTCAAATTATTGAACCTAATAATCATCAGGAACTATTATCCTGGACCTCCCTTTTATTAAGCGCTCGCCCATCCTTTTCCTTTCTCCACGAGACATCACACATATTAATTTGAATTTTCATCAATCAGCAATCGTCTTAGTCCTTCCAAAGCATAATTAATTAAAACATAAGAACTTTTCATACATGTTACGGATCTAATGATGAACATTACCAGCAGAAGATGCTTCTACAGCCAGGTTATTACCAAGGTATACAGAATTTATTGAAAAATATTTATTGCGCTGATGGCATAACTAGAACACTCAAGCTATAAGTAAAGCAGACTATTTTAACCATCAAATAAGAAAATAGATCTATTGCTTGGATGTTCAGTATTAATCATCTCTCTTCTACAAGTTGAAGTGTCATACTGCCCAAACCAACTCATTTGCTTTATTTTGTTTAAATCAACATGTTACTTACACTAACAGTAAGCCAATAATTGCATAAAAGCACCAAAATTTACACCATGTAGCATAAAAGACTAAACTTTTTATTAGTGGTAATTGAACACAAAAAGAAAAGCTACTAAATTTATATGAATAATTACATGACTTCATAGAAATTTCAGCACATATCACTAACCTGAACTGCAAATTGTCCAGTTCCACCAGCTGCTGCTGTAACTAAAACGACTTGTCCAGATTCCATCTGCCCAGCCTAAAATTACATAATAAAATTTATTTTCAAGGTAAAAATGAAATATTTCATATTTCAATAATAAAATGGAATGCAAATAATAGTGAACTCACAAATTCACATGCTTCACAGTTGATTTCATAAATACCTCGTTGAACAACAAACAGAGTTTACTTAAACATGGTTAATAAAGCTATAGAAGGTCGACATCACTACTCAAAGGCTCAAACCTCTCATCTCCTATGTCCTTGTCCTTTTGTTTTTGTTAAGGTGCAAGGTCAGCATCAGTATCCTTGGAGAATCAGTTGTTATTTGTTAATTTTACAGCGTACAAATATCTGGCTACCAACTAAAATGAATAAGTTGTACTTCAATAAATGTTTCTTCAATGGAGAATTCTCCTCTATGGCAGTTGCCTCAGAAACTTGCCCACTTAATATCTTAAATTCCCATCATCTGCTCGTGATTTAAAAGCCAATGGTCGGTAGATTCCAGGAAATGCAAAAAACAGCTTTTATCCTCTAGAGGCATGTAGGAGATTATCAAATGTTGTTAAGAATATTACGAGATAATGATTTGTCTTGCGAAATACTTCTGTGGCAAAGAATTAGAGAGGATTCAATGTAACTTTATTTAATAACAGGAGGTTCCATAAGGTGAGGCTTAATAACTTTTATAGAATAGAACTAGATATGAGAGAGAGAGAGAGAGAGAGTGATGAGGACATCATGCCACCGCCCAGGAGCAGGTTCGATCGAGTATACTTCAGGAGGCGACGCGCTGGTCTTCTATGGCTTTAGATGGGAATTGTTTCAGGCGTTATTGATAGTAGATGTTTTTAGCTTTATTTATTTTCCTTTTATTTTTGTTATTTTGTGGACGTTTAGTACCACATCGGTTATTTTCCAGTAGTCATCTTTTGTAAAGCCTATATAAGGCCCCTTAAACTATTGGAATGGAATTATTGAATGATTAAAATTTCCACAAATTATTTGGTAATTCTTGAGTCTCTTTTGCTCTTGAGTTTTGGGTGAGAAGCCCGCGTAAGGGGTGGAAACCCAAATTTATCTTTTCTCAATTAAATCTTGGTTCGATTTGAAGGTGATTGCGATCCAGGTGGTTTTACATCATTTTGGTATCAGAGCACCGGTTTTCAATCCCCTTCAAAATTTCCTTTTTCCAAATTTTTTTTTCTAGTCTCCAAACCCTTCCAAACCCTAGATCTATCTCAACTCCAGATTTAGATCCATTCAAAAAAAAAAAAAAATTTACACTGTTCAAAAAAAAAAAAAGGAAAATTACAGTGAGATTCCGTCAAAAAAAAAAAAAAAAAAATCCCAGCAAATTCCCAAACCGCACTGTTCATCATCACCCTCAATTTCCCTCTTCCAAATTCCCCTGCGAGCAGATCTCCTCCGCCACCACCTCAGGTCAACGACACCCAGCCTGCATCCACGGCCCTCGACAGCACCATCAACGCCTCTTCCTCCGCCGGATCTTGCCGCCTTCGTCCTTAGCCGTCGACGGCCTCCAACACCAGAACCACCGGCGCCTCCACCGCCCTCAGGCGACATCACCACCGCCGCTGCCTCCTCCAGACGTCGCCCCAGATCTCATCGAGCTCGCCGGAGACCTCCAACCACACCCACGTCCTCGCCGCTTCCCGATCTCCGCCACCAGCATCATTACCACCTCCCGACGCCCCCACAGCAGCACCACCACCGACGAGTTCCTTCAGCCACCTTCGACGCCTCCAGGTCTCGCCGGAGCGCCGCCGTGACCGGATCTCCAGCGTCGTCGCCATCCTGAGGGCAGATCGGAGGGAAGAAGAGTAATCGGGCTCGTCGGCGTTCTCCGATCCACGTCGTCATCTCCCCAGGGTTGTCGGCACGCCCAGATCAAGACCGTCCCCTCCCTAGGCTCGTCGGGGCTTCCAAAAACTCCATTCGACACCACCGGAGCAGGAACAACCCTCGACGCCGTGCCCCACTGTGTCGCACCGTCGTCAAAGGTCATCGCCTTCCACCACCCATCGAGGCAGTCGCCGTCGCCCTCCACCACCGCAGTCGGAGCTTCGCCGGCCATCTCCGCCGACCGAATCCGCCGAGCTCTGCCCTAGATCTGAGCTCGAATTGGGGTTCAGACTCAAGTGTGGTTTCTTTTTAAGGGACTCAACCCAACCTGAGTTGGGTCCAATCCGACCCAGCTTGGACCGGACTTGGTTCAACAGGAATTCAAACCAGATCAAGTCTGGTTCAGTTCAGTTCAGATACAGATCAGATCTTCCAGAGGTCTTGCAGGACTCGTTTCAAGTCCGATTCGATCCGTTTTCGAGGCTGTGGATTCGTGACGACCAGTACTACGCGCCTGCAGCAGTATCGTTCAGGTTTGAGTTACGGTCGTCGTCCCAGGTAACTTTGAATATTCTGTCAGTTTTTCCTGCCATTTAATTTAAATAGCTAGTCCTTCCAATCTGTCGCATGATAGAATTTATTGACTGTTGCCCACTATATAAGCGAGTTGTGTGATTCTGATCTTGAGTGGTAACCGCCCTAATATTAATTGTGCAACTAAATTAATTTGAATTTGTGGTTACTTGATTAATCTTGAAAATTAACTGTATCAGCACGTGTTTTATCACTGTCTCCACATTACAATTTCTTAATCACGTGTTAGTCTCATTAGCTTAAAATTGGTATTAACTTTCACCATTCTAATCTCTGACTCCTCCTGCATAACATACATATCCTAAGGACAGCTTGCATTTAGGGTCAGTGAGAATCTTGCATGCCTACTAGAAGTGGTAGAACTTTTTCTATAGGCGAAACTTCAGCACCAATGGACCCTAGCATTCATGATACCCTTAACACAATCCTACAAAAGATGGAGAGCATGGACAGGCAACTACAAGAAGTTAAGGATCAGGTTGATGTCAACTGTAGGGATCTAGCAACCAGAATTGGTAGGTTAGAAACCAATAGGAGAAGAATTAGGGATGATGAGAGTTCTCGAAATGACAGTAGGTCTCCTAGGCGTGAGCGAGGCCCACCTTACTGGACAACTGATGCCGATGCCCAGTATATCAGGAGCGTTAAAGTTGATGCTCCTTCTTTTGACGGGCGTTTAGACCCTCAGGTCTATATCGATTGGCAGTTGGCCATGGACCGATATTTTCGTGGCATGATATGTCTGAATCAAGAAAGGTTCGATTGGCTGTTATGAAATTAACGGGACAAGCGGGGCAATACTGGGAAAATTTAGAGAGGATGATGAGGTACAGAAGGGAAGACCCCGTGGACAGTTGGGAAAGCATGAAAGAGAAGCTTATGATGAAGTATGTTCCACCATCATTCAGTCAACAATTGTTGGACAAATAGAATCGATGGACCCAGGGAAACAAATCAGCCGCTGATTACATTGCTAAGTTCGATGAATATCTGAATCGGTGTGGAGCTATTGAGTTAGAATCTCCTGAACAGACCCTATCTAGGTTTAGGTCCGGTCTTAGGGATGATTATCGCCGAGAGCTCATTGCTCGAGGCATCACGACTCTAGAACAGGCATATCAGCTAGTCACCGACCTAGATGAGTCTAGAGGATCCTACTTTAACCGAAGTAACTTTAAGGATAACTCTAGAACCACCACTACTGGCCAGCCAAGCTTCAACCGAACACTTCCTACCCCAAGTAAACCTGCCTCCAGTTCCTCTAGCGTCAAACCAGCAGGTCCTTCTGGTACAAAGCCCTTTGTATCCGAGAAGAGAACGGTAAGTGAACCAGGAAAAGTCAACCCTAGAACCCAATGCTACAGGTGTCAAGGGTATGGTCACCTTGCCAGCCAGTGCCCGAGTCAGACCAAAACCCTCTTCGTCGAAGTTCCCATTGAAGATATAGAAGGAGAGGATGATGGAGAAGAAGTGGTGCACCAACAAGACGATGACTCGGATGCCTCTGTCGAAGAGTATGAATTTAATGGGTGCATCCGAACTGTGGAAATGACGAGCTTACCTCCTAGTGTAGCTCGCACCCAATTAGGAGTGGTTAGATGTACTTTAACCCAGCCTGAACCACTCAACGACTGGAGAAGGACTGCCATATTCCAAACTTGCACGAAAATGGCAATAAGAACTGCAAGGTAATAGTGAATAGTGGCAGCTGCATCAACGCTGTGGCGTCAAAGCTAATCACCACCTTGGGGATGACGCCGGTGAAGCATCCAAACCCCTACAAAGTTACATGGATCGATGCTACATCTATCGATGTTCAAGAGAGATGTCAAATTCCCATCCAGTTTGCCACGTACACAGAAAATGTGTGGTGTGACATACTACCCATGAATGTAGGTCATATCATTTTGGGTCGACCATGGTTATTTGACCTAGATGTGACCATACATGGACGTACCAATCAGTGTTCGTTCGTCCATAATGGGAAAAAGGTGAAGATTATGCCAAATCAACCGAAGCCGCCAACCCGAGAGAAAGTAGCTGATAAAGGGAAAGATAAAGTGGACGTTATAAATCGAAAAAAAAAGGGTTGATAAGGGCAAAGGTAAGATGGAAATGAATTTGATTAGCCACGATCAAATTGAAAAGAGCTTGTAATATGGCTCTACTTGTTATGCTCTCGTGGCTCGAGAGGCTAGCCGGGATATCGAAGAGCAGATTCCTGAGCACATCAAGCCAATTCTGGAGGAGTTTTCCGAAACCCTCCCACAAGATCTTCCAGGTGAGTTGCCCCCTATGCGAGACATTCAACATGCTATTGATCTAGTCCCAGGAGCGACTTTACCAAATTTGCCCCACTATAGAATGAACCCAACTGAACATGCGGAATTGCAACGACAAGTAGAAGAGCTACTTGACAAGGGGTTCATCAAGGAGAGCTTGAGTCCATGTGCGGTTCCCGCACTTTTGGCGCCAAAGAAGGATGGTACATGGCGTATGTGTGTGGATAGTCGTGCAATTAATAAAATTACCGTCAAGTACCGTTTTCCCATTCCCCGTCTTGATGATATGCTGGATCTGATGACAGGTGCCACAATCTTCTCCAAAATTGATCTTAAGAGCGGGTACCATCAGATTAGAATCCGACCCGGGGATGATGATGGAAAACCGCATTTAAGACTAAAGACGGGTTATATGAATGGTTGGTCATGCCATTTGGACTGTCCAATGCTCCAAGCACCTTCATGAGGGTAATGACCCAATTGTTTCGGCCGTTTATCGGTAAGTTCGTGGTGGTCTATTTTGATGACATACTGATCTACAGCCAAACCCAGGAGCAACATGTGGGACATCTGAGGCAAGTCCTCCGCACACTCCATGCTGAGAAATTTTATGCAAATCCAAAAAGTGTGCTTTTTGTATAGACAGGGTTATCTTCCTAGGATTTGTGGTTTCCTCCGAGGGAGTTTCCGCAGACCCTGAGAAAGTGAAGGCAATAACCGAGTGGCCACAACCCCGGACGATTAGGGAAGTCAGAAGCTTTCACGGGTTAGCCACTTTCTACCGTCGGTTCATTAAGAATTTTAGTGCTATCATGGCACCGATCACCGACTGTTTAAAGAGTGAGGTGTTCCAGTGGACACCTGCTGCCTCCAAAGCTTTCGCTGAAATAAAGAAGATGATGACGGAAGCTCCTGTAATACGTCTCCCTGATTTTTCAAAAGCTTTTGAAGTAACTTGTGACGCATCGGGACTAGCAATAGGTGGTGTACTGAGTCAGGAAAACCACCCGGTTGCTTATTTCAGCGAAAAATTAAATGATGCCCGTCAACGCTACTCCACTTATGATAAAGAATTTTATGCGGTTGTACAGGCGTTGCGCTACTGGAGACATTATCTGCTGCCACAGGAATTCGTGTTGTACTCAGATCACGAAGCGTTAAGGTATCTCAACTCCCAGAAGAGATTAAACGCGAGGCATAGCAAATGGGTGGAGTTCTTGCAAGATTACACTTTTGTCCTCAAACATAAAGCAGGCATCGAGAATAAGGTCGCTGATGCGCTGAGTCGACGTGTCACGATCTTGGTGGCAATGAGCACAGAAGTGGTTGGATTTGAGAAATTAAAGAGGAGTATGAATCATGTCCTGATTTTGGGAACATTTATGTCACGTTACGAGACGGCCCTGTTCGTGAGATGTACGGTTTTCTCCTTCAAGACGGTTATCTCTTCCGATTCCGTAAGTTGTGTATTCCCCGTACGTCCCTCAGGGATTTTCTCTCTTGGGAACTACATGCTGGAGGTCTGGCGGGACATTTCGGTCAGAACAAGACAATTGAGGCCGTTGAACACCGATTCTACTGGCCGAGTCTGAAAAGAGATGTCTCTAAAGTAGTTAGCCAATGTCGCACGTGTCAATTAGCCAAGCAACAAAAGCAGATTGCCGGACCTTACACTCCTCTTCCTGTACCTAATTGCCCCTGGCAAGACGTGAGCCTAGACTTCATACTAGGACTGCCTAAAACTCAAAAGAAGCATGATTCTATCCTAGTGGTAGTTGACCGATTCTCAAAAATGGCTCACTTCATCCCGTATTCCAAGACCTCAGATGCGTCTCGAGTGGCTGTCTTATTCTTTGATCATATCGTAAAGTTGCACGGGATACCTAAAACCATGGTGTCTGATAGGGATGTTAGTTTGTTAGCTATTTCTGGAAAACACTTTGGCATAAAATGGGCACCAAACTGAAATTCTCAACCGCCTTTCACCCACAGACAGATGGTCAAACCGAGGTGGTAAACAGATCGCTAGGAAATCTCCTCAGGTGTCTAGTTGGAGAAAATTTAAAAACTTAGGATCTCATTTTGCCTATGGCTGAATTTGCATATAACGGCTCTGTCAATAGGACTACGGGTCTCAGTCCTTTTGAAATAGTAAACGGTTTTAAGCCCAGGCAACCCATTGATTTAATTCCCATGGCTCATCATCATTCTAGGGTATCAGACTCCGCATCAGCATTTGCATCCCATATCCATGCATTACATGAGGAAGTCAGAGACAAGATAATGAAAAATAATACTGATTATAAAGCTTCTGCCGATCTACATCGCCGATTAAGGTCTTTAATGTCGGAGATTATGTGATGGTCCGCATGCGACCCGAACGGTTTCCACCAGGAACCGTGAAGAAATTACACGCGCGAAGTGCAGGGCCATTCAAGATTATTAAGAAAATCAATTCAAATGCTTATGTGGTGGATCTCCCACCTGACTTTGGCATTAGTTGCACCTTTAATGTTGAGGATTTGGTTCCATATCGAGGTACTTTTGATACCCCTTCTGATCCATTTGTGGATGAGCCAAGCCGAGACCTTCTTTCTGAGAGCCCCCCACTACCTCCACTTCCCCCTAAAATGTCCTATGCAACAGAACATATAGATTCTATCTTGGATGATCAGATTATCTCTACTGGAGATGGAGGGACGAGACGCTATCTCATTAAGTGGACGGGAAAACCTGATTCAAAAAATTCTTGGATTACTGAGGAAGACCTCCAGCGTCTTGATCCTGATCGACTGGAGCACTATCACAGCAGACAGCAGTTCTGTCCCCCACACTCGACAGGGTCGAGTTCCTTCCACCCGGGGGGAATTGATGAGGACATCATGCCACCGCCCAGGAGCAGGTTCGATCGAGTATACTTCAGGAGGCGACGCGCTGGTCTTCTATGGCTTTAGATGGGACTTGTTTCAGGCGTTATTGATAGTAGATGTTTTTAGCTTTATTTATTTTCTTTTATTTTTGTTATTTTGTGGACGCTTAGTACCACATCGGTTATTTTCCAGTAGTCATCTTTTGTAAAGCCTATATAAGGCCCCTTAAACTATTGGAATGGAATTATTGAATGATTAAAATTTTCACAAATTATTTGGTAATTCTTGAGTCTCTTTTGCTCTTGAGTTTTGGGTGAGAAGCCCGCGTAAGGGGTGGAAACCCAAATTTTATCTTTTTCTCAATTTAAATCTTGTTCGATTTGAAGGTGATTGCGATCCAGGTGGTTTTACATCAGAGAGAGAGAGAGAGAGAGAGAGAGAGAGAGAGAGAGAGATTTAACGTGGTTCAGCTTATACAAAACCTACATCCTCATGTATATGTTCTTTCTCAACAACAACAACAACAACAGAATGCTTTATTCATCTTTTACTTTTTTATAGTACAGCCCAGAGTTCAGGCATATACAAGTTCACAAAAGTACCCCTCATACATGACCAAATTAACACAACACGTTAACTTATTTACTTATACAACAATCCAAACCAGACCTAAACAACAATATAGGTATTTAACACTTCCCCTCAAATTGTGCATGGTCTAGAATCATCAACAATTTGTTCAAGTACAGATGTTGCTTTACAGATAATCAATCCTTTGGTAAAAATATCAGCCACCTACACTTTAGAACGGACATAACCTGTTTGTATTTCCTTCGATTCAACCTTTTCCCTAATAAAGTGGTAATCAATTTGGATATTTGTTCTATCATGAAACACTGGATTCAGGTAATCGCTAATGCACTTTTGTAGTCACGAAGCACCTTTGCACTTTGAATGTTCAATCCTAGTTTACTTAACAACTGGTGAATCCATGATGTCCCTGCAAACACTTCCCGATGCTTTGTATTCTGCCTCAGTGCTAGAACAAGCGATTGTTTTCTGTTTCTAGCTAACAATCATGTCTTTAATGAGACGACCAAGAACATAGAGGTGGGCTACCATTTTGTTTGTGATGTGGTCTCTCAAAAATTGATTTTTGTATTCACTCTGTGCTCTGAGGAGCTTGCAGATATGTTTACCAAACCTGTTCCTCTTAGAGTTTTTCTGTACTTATGTAATAAGCTGGCAATGATAGATATCTATGCTCCAGCTTGAGAGGGAGTGTTAATGATGTGAAACGTGTTGTGCGATCGAAAATCAGCAATAAATCACTAAATTACGCTTCACAAACAAAATACGGTCGTGGATAGACAAAAAACTAAAAACTAATAACACTAGCAAATTGTTTGATCAAAGTAACATGCATAGACTAATCAATTCTCAATTCAAGAACAAATTAATAAAAATATTTATGCTACGCAAGCAAGTTCTACCATCAATATCAAACTAGTGTATCACAAGAAAGTAGAATCACAAAATATCGCTTATATTTGGTGGGCAACAGTCAAATCAATAACTCAGAGGTGAATTATCAGACTTAAAATAACTGATCGGGATAAGAAACGTACCTACTGAGAATCACGTCGACCTTAGTATGCTGCTGAAGTCTGTTGCTACTCACGTCTATTGGATGTGTAGCTCTATCCTTCACAAGTCCAATGCCTCAAGAATTGCACGAATCAGATTCTGAACGGCTGAGATATGACCCGAAAACAAAAACTAGAACGCTAGCGGGTCTGTTCTACTTAACGGGTCTGCTAGTGGCTCGAAACTATAAGGAATCGGGTCAGGTTTTGCAACTATTGCTGTCAGATCCGGGCCCTATAGTAATCGAATCCGGGTCTGCTGACTTAAACTATGAATCGGGTTTGGGTGGAGCTCTGCCGAGTCGAGTTAGTGAATGAATCTGAACCCAAACTGGGCTAGATCAATCTAGCAGTTGTCGAAGAAAGAAGAGGTGGGCAAACGAAGGTCGTCGGGGGTCGATCGTTGTCGCCAGTCATGGCGGCGATTTAACGAGGCGGTGGTGGAAATCGTCGACGATGACAAAGAGGAGACGGGGTCGGCGGCAGTGGTGATAAGGAGGTGAGGTGCTTTGATCAGTGGCGAGGTCGCAGTTGACGATCGTGGCCGATGGTGATCTGATGAGATGTTGGTAGCGAGGAGATGGAGGCAGTTAGCGGGCAACATGTTACCGAGGGATTAATGATGAGGTCGGGGTCAAAGGTAGTTGGGTTTGGTGGTCGTTCAATGGGAAGACGACAAAGATAAAAGGGCAAGTGGTGGGTTTGCAGGTGGCGGGTGTGGCTGCGCAGAGGGAGGAAAGGAGAGGACGGTGTAGGTAACAGAGGCGGGTGCAGGCAGGGGCAGAGGGGCTGGGGTTTGGGTTGGAGGAGTTGAGGTTTGAGTGGGGAGGGAAATGAACAATGTTGTTTTTCTACTTTTTGGGTTTTCAGATTTTTTTTTTTTTTTTGTTTCTATGATTTTGAAGAGGGATTGAAGAAACAAAACTAAGGTTTGAAGGAGAGAGGACGAAGGGGATATGTTGCCTAGAGTTTCACACTCCTAAACTAGAGTTTCTCTAAGATTTCACACTCAAATAGAGAATTTGGGAGAAAGGATAATCTCACACAAATTTGAGAAAACTTTCCTAATAATCATTCATCCATTGATTCAATTAATTAGTACATGAGGCCTTTTATAGGCTTTACAAAATCTAACTCTCAGGATACCATCCGATGTAGCACTAAAGCTAATACAAAGAAACTAAAAAAAATACAAAAAAAATATATAAAGACTACTTGAACTACTCGAACAAAATCGAAGCGACTCGTCTTCTCCAATGATGTAAAGGCGCCAAGGTCGTGGCTGAACCTCCACATCATTTTCCCCAGGGGGAAGAGGACCCGACCCTATCGAGTCTATTGTAGAAATACTCTCGTATCGCTCCACAACAAATGGGTCAATCCATGCATCATCAGTCAACGCTTTCCCTTTCCAACAAATCAGGTATTTTGAGTCCCATCATCACTGGTGGTGATAATCTCATCACCATGATTTTATCGTCTTTATCTGCTATATTAGATAAAATATCTTAGATTGAAGTAAGAAAAGATCTCTCAAACATAGGCTCAGGAGAAGGGTCATCAACCAGTAAGATAAAATCAAGATCCTTTTAATCTACTAGGTCTTTAACATTGAGAGTGGAATTTATGCAAAATCTTTAGGAATATCTATAACAGAAGCATTATCGTTCAATTATTTCAAGATATGAAATGCATTAGCACTACAAGCATGCAACTTTTTAGCATCACCAACATTAAAATTTTAAATTTGTTCCTAACATCAGCTCATAACTTGTACTTGGCGTTGTTTTGAACAACCTTATCACTGATTTTCTTGTGTAATTCGTATGCAAATTTAGACTCAGATGCTTTATATTATTCAACTATAAGGATATGATCAATAGGCTGCCTAGGTTTGACACCATAAACATTTTCATGAGGCCTTTTATCTATTATCCTATTGATACATATATTATAAGCGAATTTAGTGGTAGACAACTTGAGATCAAAATTTTCAACATGTTCACCTTAGAGGGTACACAAGTGAAGCGGTAAAGCAAGATAGGAAGGGGATGGTGTCGGCAGTAAAAAAGAAAGATGGTGGCGGCCTGAGCAGGTAACAACAGTAGGGGCTGACAGTAGAGGAAAGGGTGGCGACCAGAGTAGGCCACGACAGTAGGAGAAAGGAAGTGGCAGCAACAAGTGATCGAAGGGAATTTGGAGTCGGCAACAAAGTCAGGAAAAAAAGGACAGACAATAGTTGTGGCAGCGGCAGTAGGGACAACAATTGTGGTAGCCGGGGAGCAACACTAAACTTCTTAATCACGGTAGTGATTTTCAAAAAAAATAACACTTTCAGACTCGATGATAAGGCAACACCATTGCTAGTTGTTTTTTATGCCTTAGTTTATTTTTGTGTTTAGTTGTTTTGTCTATTTTACTTTTACCACATCGGTTATATCCGAGCAGTGTCTTTCTGTAAAACCTATAAAGAGGTCTCAACATTTTATTCAATAGACAATGATTAAATAAAATCATTCAGTTTATATTTCTTGTGCTATGAAAGTTCTTGAGTTTTGGGTGTGAAGTCTGTGGCGTTATGGTGTGAAGCCCGTGGTAAAAGACTTGTGAAACACAAATTTATCTTGTTCTTTTCTCAAATCCTAATTCCTCTTTTCTCAAAACCCTAGTTTTTTCTTTTTCTTTGAATTGAAGGTGATTGTAATCCTGTATTACATCAGTTTGGTATCAGAGCTTAAACTCCAATTCCCTTCAAAATTTTCCCTCTTCTCCTAAAACTCTAGTTCTAGACTCCTAACCCTAGGGTTCTCTACCGCCATACTCGCCCACCGCCACCTGCCCCTCATCATCACCCTCCCCCTCCCTCGACAATGCCACCAGTCGCTCCATCACCCCCATCAACTAGGCCACCAACCACCACCATCATCCTCACCAACTTCATCATCTCCACCATCATCTTCATCATCCAATCTCCTTCCTCCTCGCACCCATCGGCAACAACACGAAACCATCACCCCACCTGAATTCCCCCGTCGCCTTCCCCACCTGCACCGCCCTCTCCTATGCCGACCTCCTCCGCCATCACCACCGACCCGCCACCTGCAATCGCATCCAATCCCCATCATCACCTCCCATCTCCTTCACCATAATCCATCATCAACAAGCCCATCTCCGTTGCAGCTTAGGCCCCGACAACCTCGCCCATAAGCTTCGTTGCCATCTTCACCCACGAGCTCCACCACCGATCTCGCCAGAGCTCCGCCGTCGTCGAATCCCCATTGCCGCCGCCACTAGAGCGAAAGTTTGGGGCCAAGAACCCTAGCTCGATCTGGTGGAAAGAGAAGAGGTGAATTAGGGTTTATATGGATTTAATGGGTTTGATTTTAAACCCGACCCGAATCCAATTAAATTGGACTATTGGGTTGAGTGGTCAAACCCGCTAAGAACCGACCCGTTGCAACCCAGACCCGACCCGACCCGTTCGCACTTGAACCCGAGCCAACTCAGCGAGTCGATTGAGTTAGCTCAATAACAGCAACACAGTCTCAGTTCAGAGCCCGTTTTTCGCCCGTTCGGAGTCCGTTTGAATTCTGTTCGAAGCTTTAGATTCGTGACTGAGCCGCGGAGCCATTGAAGAGAATTCGTAGCACTTGAGCAACAAATCCAACCTCCACGAACCCGTATTTGGTGCAAGTACTGTCCCTGCAGCAAAAAATTCAAGCCACATTTTCAGCTTGATTTGAGTCCAATTTGAGCCACCACTGAGATTCTTGGGTAACTTTTGATCTTTATGCGCTGAATTTTCATGTGATTTTACTTTTATGGCAAATACATATATATTGATGGTGATGAGGAGGTTGAAAGGAACATGCGGCAGCTCTCTGGTATTTTCGGGGTTTTGATAATCAGGATGGGTATGAAAAGTGAGAAAACCAACTTGAAGATTTCTTCAGATACTTCCCTTTGACACCTACACATAAGCTTATTGGTGGTGGGAAGACAGTCATATCGACTGTCGAGATTGGCTTATCTTACAAGAGCTTCTTCGTACTCAGTATGCTCCACATCTCGAGAGGCATAATTCAGGGATCTGGTCGTGAATGTAAAGAGATTCTCGCTGGCATGGTGAAAATACTAGAAATCAAGTAGCGATTGTTGAAAATCTAGAACCAATGCCAAGATAGAGCCAGTGCTAGAAGTTGTGGCTGAGTTGATGTCACTGCAAGAAGAGATTTTCTCATAGCCCATGAAAGTTGTAAAACTGCCTATTGAGGCCTTTGTAGATCTTCCAGCAGAGTCTACCATGGAGCTAGTACCACCTTTGGCAGCTATGAGGACCTCAATTTTCTTGAGATCGTCTGATTTGTATGATCCCTTGCAGATCTTTCTTTAGAAATCAGTTTCACAGGAGATTGGTGTCTTGGTATGTGGGTTAATTTTCAGTAGAGCTGAGTTGCCTTGCTATACTATAATATCTTGTTCGAGGTACCATCGATTGCAGTCGGTCTGTCACGAGCACTATCTCCACCTCCACCACCTTGGTCTCAATGTGATGCACTAGTGCTGCTGCCATGGCTACCACCATAATCCAATTGAGATGCTTCATGAGAGGTGCCCTCACTTAACAGGTCGAGTGTCTCCCACCCCTGGGGAAATGATGAGGACATCACCATTGCTAGTTGTTTTTATATGCCTTAGCTTATTCTTGAGTTTAGTTGTTCTATATATTTTGCTTTTATTATCACATCGATTATATCCGAGTAGTGTTTTCTGTAATGCCTATAATTAGGCCTCGGTACCTTTTATTCAGTAGACAATGATAAAATAAAATCTTCCAGTTTATATTTCTTGAGCTATGAGAGTTCTTGAGTTTTGGGTGTGAAGTCTGTGGTGCAAGGGGTGTGAAGCCCAAATTTATCTAGTTCTTTTCTCAAACCCTAGTTTTTCCTTTTCTTTGAATTGAAGATGATTATAATCCCGTATTACATCACTCGGACTATAATGGAACTCCGTTAATAACGACAATCTTAACAAGACTGGTGGAGTCAATACTTATATGTCCATACCCATGACAGTTATTGCATTTAGCAACGGTGTTAATCTTGAAAATTTTGTTTTTGGTGCCTTTGTTTCTTTTATCAATTTTGGTGTTCATATCCTTAACATCATTCCTAGGTGGGTTGAAAGAGTACAAGACCTATGAGGCTGCATAGGCGGGGAAGGTCTAGACACTAGTATTCTTTGATCTGTAGCGGGTTGGAAGTCACGCATGGCATATGACTGCACCGAAAGTTGTGCAGTTGTAGATTGTTTACTAGGTGGAGCACCTCATTTCTGTTCTTGATTGAGAGACTGAATCAGGACACCAAGCTTAGCTATTAGGTCATCAAGTGTCACTGTCGATTGGGAATCCATCGAGGTGATGAGGATTAACTAAACTCTCCTAAAGGTAAGAGAAGACACGACTCTAAACTAGATATTGAACTAATTTTTTTGTTTTTGAATAAAGCCTAAATTCTAAATGCAAAAAAGTGATAAAAATTCTAGCAAGTGCTAGATGATGCAAATCCTACCCTAAGTGTGCTCTGATACCAAATTGATGTGAAACGTGTTGTGTGATTGAAAATCAGCAATAAAATCACTAATTTATGCTTCACCAATAAGATAGGATCGTAAGTAAAAAAAATAAAAACTAATAATACTAGAAACTATTTCATCAAAGTAACATGCGTAGTCTAATCAATTTTCAATTCAAGAACAAATTAATGAAAATATTTGTGCTATGCAAGCAAGTTATGCCATCAATATCAAACTAGTATATCACACGAAAGCAGAATCACACAATCTCGCTTCTATTTGCTTGACAGCAGTCAAATCGATAACTTAGAGATAAATTATCAGACTCAAAATAACTGGTCGGGATTAGAAATATACTTACTGAGGATCATGCCAAACTCAGTGTCCTGCTAATGCCTGCCAGATGCGTAGCTCTGTCCTTCACGAGTCCAATGCCTCAATGATTGCGTGAATGGGGCCCTGAATGGCTAAGATACGGCCTGAAAATGAAAACTCGAACGCTAGCGGTCTGTTCTGCTTAACGGATCTGCTAGCGGGTTGGATCCGTAAGGAATCGGGTCAGGTTCTGCAACTATTGTAGTTAGATCCGGTCCTGTAGCAATCGGATCCGAGTCTGCTGACTTCAACTTTGAATCGAGTTCGAGTAGAGCCCTGGCGGGTCGGGTTAGTGGATAAACCTGAACCCAAACTAGGCTAGATCACTTTTGCAGTTATCGAAGAAAAAAGAGGCGGGCAGACAAGGGTTATCAAAGGTTAGCCGTTGTCGTCAGTCACGACAGCGGGTTAACAAGGTGGTGGTGGAAACTGTCGACGATGACGAAGAGGAGGCAAGGTTGGCGACAGACAGTGATAAGGAGGCAAGGTTGGCGACAGATCGGTGGTGAGGTCGCAGTTGACAGTCATGGTCGATGGGTGATCTCGACGAGATGGTGGTGAGTAGATGGAGGCAGTTGGCAGGCGGCGAGCTGTTGTTGAGGGATTAATGATGAGTTCGAAGTCAAAGGTGGTTGGGTTTTGTGGTCGTTTAATGAGAAGACGACAAAGAAGAAAAAGGGCAGGTGGCGGGTTTACAGGCGACGGGAATGGCTGCGAGAGGGAGAGAAGGAGAGGGCGGTGCTGGGAACAGAAAGGCGACTGTAGGCAGGGACAGAGGGGCTAGGGTTTGGGTTGGAGTTAGGGTTTGAGTGGGGGAGAAAGATAAAGTGTTGTTTTCTATTTTTGGGATTTTTGGATTTTTTTCTATTTTTTTTGTTTCTAGGGTTATGAAGAGGAATTGAAGAAACATAGTAAGGGTTGGAGGAGAGAAAAGAGGCAAGGGATAGGCTAGCTAGGTTTTCATAATCCGAAGCTAGGGTTTCTCTAAGGTTTCACAGTCAAAGAGAGAATTTGAGATAGGGTTATCTCACAGAAATTTGAGAGAAATTCCCTGATAATCATTCATTCATTAATTCAACTACTTATTACATGAGGCCTTTTATAGGCTTTACAAAATCTAACTCCCAGAATACATCCGATGTGGTATTAAAACTAATAATACAAAGAAACTAAAAAAAATCAAAAATATAATTAAAAAAATACATAAAGACTACTTGAACTACTCGAACAAAATCGAAGCGACTCGTCTTCTCCAACGATGTCATAGGCACCAAGGTCGTAGCTGGATGTTCGCATCAGTTAAACTCTTGATTAGTTAGCTTCCTACTAAGAGTCTTTGCTTTAATCTTTATTTATTAAGAGTTTCTATATCTTTAAGATTCTTACTCATATTATGAGTTGTATTCGTAATTCCCTATAAATAATAATATTTAGGGAGGAATCATAAACTCTCTTAAATCTTTTCATCTCAAATTCTGATAAGAAAGTATGGCTTAAATTGTTATTAAAAACCATTCTGTTGACTATTATAGATGAAAGGACATATATGCAAAATTATTCCAAAATACTTGGTCACATTGGGAAATATGAATCGTGCAGGTATAAATATGCAATATTGGAAAAACATAAGGATATATCTGTTAAAACCTCATTTAATTATTATTAAATATGTGGATATCAGTACCTGTATCTGCATTTTTAAATGCCAACCTAATCAGTATCTGTATCCACATAGTTTTTAAAAATCCTATCAAAATCTGAATCTATATTCTCCCAAATCTAAAATTTAGATATTTGAATCTGCATTTTTCGCGAATGCGGATGCAGATATCCGCGAATATTCTGCATCCATTTGCACCCCTCCTTGTGATCGTTATGACACTATACTGGAGCATAGCACTGAATAGCCATTGAATAGTTGACCACTTACCCCTTATATTTATAGCTCCTTTCTCTCTCAGCTAGAAAAGGTAGTTACAACTTCCCCAAGTCTGCTGAGCTAACAGTTTGATAATGGGGAAGAGATCGGTTTGAGCTGAGCTTCATGTAACTGACCACTGGTAAGTGGTAACAGATCTGTATGGCTTAAGGCTATTCATTTGGCCTTTCTAGATAGCGCAGAATAACAAATACTCAAAAATCTCAAGAACAGAGAATTGTGTGTTCACAATTTCTAGAAGCTACATTGCTCATCTACAATGAAACCTCTTCAAGATTTAATCCCATTCTTTTTCAAGATATTTTAGATCCTTAAAAGAAATAGATTCTCCATTTCTCCTCTTAAAGTGTCAACATTGTGATCTTCATCAATATACCCTAGAGCCTCACTTATTTTCATATATTTGTGTGCGCTATAAGTCTTCTCATCTTGTACTCGAGAGAACAACAAAACTCGTTGAATTTGAGTGTTAACCTTTTGGAGAGGGGAGAGAGAAGAGTCTAACCTCTTTAGGTGAATGAAGGTTGGCAAGTTTAAGATGTTGCTTTGGTTGAAAGCTTAGTGGAGGGTAGAAATCCTAGGGAGGCAGCCCTTAGGTGATGGATGTAGGGAGGAGCCTCAATAGACTTGTCCGCCTCTTGCTCTCTCTCTTACTCTCTTTATTGCTCACAGTTGTTCTATTCTCTGTATACTCACTGCATTACATTCATTTACAACTCTGCATTGCATATATACAACTCACATTCTAAAGATGTACCCTCACTCTCAGTCGACCACCATTATATTTTGGTCATCCATACAAATTCACTGGTCATCAACAAAACACACGGCATAGTCCCAAAGAAAATTAGGGTCAACCATTTTAAACCTTGTTCACTCCCACCGACAGTTTCACAGTATTAAGCTCATAATTATGCTTTGGATTATCAACTAAAATGCTCCAGACCAAAAGTGTAAAACAATCGGTTACTTTGGGCCTTTTTGTGCCCACTTGAATTTATAGGAAATAAATCTCATAATCTCTTTTACTGTTAGGCGGTATAAATATCTAGATTGAGCTGAATGGAGTGGAGTTGCCATTTATATATCCTACTACTAGAATTTTGAACGGGAAGTATTTGCCTCCAAATCCTTCAAAAAGTAGCCAGGTCTAACTGAATAAATAATTAACTAATTGCATATGCATACATAGACACAGAAAGACACATGCAAAGCAACATGCACACATACCACACGTGCATGCACACGCACACATGCATGATAAATCAATGTACAAGTCCTGATTTTCAGTGTTGTTGACTGAGTTTGTTCATGACGTTGGATTATGGGAAGGGTTGATCATAGACTTCAAGGTGAATGTCGAAACTCACAGCCTAACCATATAAACAGACATGCTAGTTCATAGAGCTACAAGTGTTTGTATCAAACTGTGTTAGTAACCCAAAGTTTCTTCAAGATGGGATTTATTCAAGCAAGGGTGTAACTTCTCAAGTCAGTCAGAGTTAGGTAGAGTGAAGCCAACCAGCAAGGTTGCCTACTTTACACTTTGTGCCTAGATAAACAAGCCGCAGTATTGCATGTTTCAAGAAGGGTATCGGAGCTTGATTATTCAGTATCATATATCAGACCCTCACATTAACAAGAAAGTAATTTGCTTTATTACATCCCCAGAAAATTATGGTTAATGAAGATAATTGGAGAAAATACATTGGGTGGATAAGTTGTTTGGGTTAGCCCTTCTCTCACCTTCAAGCTTCTGTAACTCCAATGTGAAAGCATGATGTCTTCTTTAAAGATTTTTTTCCCTAAAGAAATAGTTTCTTCCTCTTCAAGCTCAGGATCAAAGATATTTTAGACAGTTTTGAGAGATGAGCCATGGCCGGGTCAAAGGAAGTTCCACTTCCGTTGGGGGGAACATTAAAGACATCACACTAGTTTGAAATAGAAGAGGGGAGAGACCCGAGCGATATGACTTCGGTTACAGATTTAAATACTTGAGGCATTACACTAGTTCAAATACAAGGCATGTGAGAGGAAGGGGCAGAGATTTGAGACTATTAAATTGCTCTTGGTATCTTTGTAGTCGTGTACAGTGGTTATGGGACAAAGTACAGTAATTCACTTGTCAAAGCATATCTTTCCTGATATGTAACATATATTTCCAAAGTATACCTTTACAATGAAGAAGATACTGCAAAATCAAAAAGAAATGCAAAAAGAAAAAACTATATAAAATACCTTTTCTAAAGCAATTGAAGCTGTCAAACCAGACGTGAGCATTGCCACAACCTCGGGATCTGGCCTGGGCACGGGAAGTAGATGTTTAGCACGAACCTGCAATCCAAGTAAGAGACAGACTTAAGGAGGTTAGAAGATAGTGATATGCGAAATAATTATATAGCAAGCAAATCACAGATGAGATGGCCGGAAAAGAAAAAGAAGGTCATGTAAGTTAATAACTAGTTACCATTGTGAATTCAGCATAGCTTCCAAAAGTCATAAGAGCAACCGGGGTGCCAACTTTCAAATGGACAGAATCCCCAACAGCTGCAATCAAGCCAACAGCCTGCATTACATGAAAGTAAATGTTAAGCAATTATCAAGAACTCAGGTGCTGCAACAGAAAATCATAAGGTTGTCAATTCATTACTTATTAAGCTTGTGCGGTCCTACTTTAAGAACATTCTGTTATCAGCCTGTCCTCTCCTATTTTTTTTTTTTTTGAATCTAATTTATGGCATTCGTAAAAAACAAGCGCCCAGAAGGAAAGAAACCATACAAACTGACCATGCTGGTGCATAAACCACTAGAACACAGACACACCCACTTTTTAATCATGAAACGCAACATCAAAGGCCCATGACAGTGGCGGCCCAATAAGAAACAACTCACAAAAAAACACACAAATTACAACCTCCTCAGCCCATATGCTGGCAACTCAACATATAGTGGAAATATGGAGGAAAGGGAACATCAGAATACACCGCCTTTGAATTTCTCAACACGTGTGCAAACACATCAGCGTGCGAGCATCCACCACCATCAGGCACCGAGAGCAGCACGAGCCATAGGAGAGCAAGTCAGAAAAAAGGAGAGGCCATGTCATCGTACAGGAGGAGGGATTCATTCTCCAACTGTCCATCTCGCCGGGATCATCAACAGCGAGTGGTATGCAGTACATGCTCCAACTGCGGAATATGCCGATCAAAGACCCTGGTTGCTGGAGGGGAGAACAACCTAAGCACACAAGGAAAATATTGAAACCCCAGATACGTTGGTCGCAGGATATGAGTGAAGCACTTGAGTTTTCTCTCGGAATTTGACTAGTCAGCCTGAAGCACTGGACGCCGAAGAAGATTTGACCACCAAACCACTGCGGATCTTAGACCCCGACTGGATACGCCGAACATCATGGTATGAATTATTGCTGAGCAACTGTTTGCTCACACGCTTTGTGGGGTACTCCCCGAGAGCATCGAGCGGCGAGCGGCGCAAGGTCGCTCAAGCCTCATAGCAATCACTGCTCGGTGCTAAGATCCTGGAGCTGGTGAGGGTGAACAGAGGGTTGGGCCTGGAGATGGGGGCGGTATGGTGAGACGGTGGGAGAGGAAGCGAAGGGGTCCACTTGCTTGCTGCCTCTTCTGTTGCCCTCATGAACTAATGTTTTTTGTTTTGTCCTCTCCTACAGTTGGTTTCCAAGTGTTGTTATTTTTAAGGTATCAACTTTGATAACGTAAGAACCCCAAGAATGATGAACCCATTGTTTGAGGGAAACACCTTTTGAAGTTTAAAGGTTCAAATAAGTTCTCCAAATGGAATGTGTTTAAACTTATGACATTAAATTCTTGGCCGAATCCAACTTTTGAATGGGACATTTCACTTTAAGCAAGGTCCTGTTGAATTTTTCCACATGGGGGTACCAAATTTCATGTTAGACCTAGATACCATTGTTTCTCCAAGGTCTTGGAAGGTTTGCACAATCGCCATGCTATATAGAAGACCAACTACATCTCCTTTTCTGAGTGTATTACCACTCGTTAAGAGTGTGCTCTCTTCTATCCCTCAGTGCATCTTCTGCTCCTGTCCAATTCATAAATTGCTTCTCCATTATATCAACTCTACTGTTAACTCTTTTATATGAAATGGCCCCTCTGCAATTCACTGGATCAATCGAGAATCTGGATCAGCTATGTAAGGATTGTAGTAATAATTGTTTATTCATTAGAAATGCTGAGGTCTGGTTTATTCCTTTCTAGAGTTGGAATATTCCGTGTATTAGATAAGTAAATCAGGTAATATTCCAACTTATCTGATTTAGTTGCAGTCCAACCCCAGTAATTTCAGAGTTGGAATTTAAAATCAGAAAAATAGCCCTAGTTAAACAAGACTCTAAACCGCCCCAAAAAATTAATAAAAATCTAAAAGAATCAAAACTATAACTAACTTGATAACAATCTAAACACTCTAAAATCTAGCAATAAACGTTCTTTATATCTATTAGTGATCGTTGAACCCCATCACATAGGCCATTAATATTTGATTTCTCTGTTGAGGTAGACCAATTTTATTGAGTGGATGACTACAATGAGAGCCATCTTTCAGTCAACTAGAGCTTTCTACAATCAAGTTTGAAAAGGGCACACCACTGATATTTATTATTTGTTAACGACCATGAAACTAGAAGGAAAGTGTCAATAGGAAGTTCATGGCTTATGGCCTCGAGCAAATTCAAAATCTTTCAAATTAATTGTACTTTTTCACTAATGAATTCAAGCAGAAAAATCTTTAGATTTTATTCCAATTTGCTTCTTTTTCCTCCCTTCTTATACATTATATTTATCTTTATGCTTAATGTAATACACTGATCCACAGGCTTTACATAATCAAAAAAAAAAAAATTTAAACTGCACTGTGAATCTAAATAAAATTGTAAATACACAGCTACTAAGGAATGCTAAAAGTCAAAGTTAAGTGCACCTCAAAACCAGCATCAAATGGAAGACGTGCAGAAACATCTCCACCACTGCCACTGAAATAACGCCCAGAGCTGAAGTTTACCTTCAAAGCACACAATGCACATCAGGACAAGTAGGAACTGAGCAGTATACATGAACTCCAAAGCACGTAAACAGTAATAATAGGTCATTTGTAGAAGAAGAGATCTTATGGAAAATGAGATCATACATCACTCGCATTAACACCAGCATATAAGACTTTGACAAGGGCGTGTTGTGGTTTGATCGGCAAACTCAACTGTGATCGAACAATTTTGGTAGCACTCCGGAAATTGTGACTAAGAGTATGGACAACTCTACACGACAAATATAAAAAGTTAATAGTAGCAGCAAAATTTCATTGAAAAACAAATAAAAAAGAAGAAATAAAAAAAACTGATATATTTTCAAAGGAACCTATATGATGACAATAATAGAAATAACTGGGATATGAACTAGATAGTGTAAAAGTAGAAGCATAAAAAATAACAGTCCTGTTAATCTAGTTTAAGAGTTCTAAGTGTCCCAAACATATTTGATGGGGAACGAACTCTAGGAAATCTCAACCTAGGGTTTCTCTCTCAAGATAGGGTTTGGGAATCTCTCCCTAGGGTTTCTCACCCGAAGCACACAGGTTACTCAAAATGCTCAGACATCAATTTTCATTACCAATCATTAACTGCAAAAAACAATGGTAATCTCGGCCTTATATAGGCCTACAAAAAAAAATAACTCCCACCATAACCGATGTGGGATAAAACTAACCAACAATAATAACAACTAAAACAAACTACAATAAGATAAGATAAGCTAACAATTAAATCAAACAAATCCTACTAGATGTCCCCATCATTCCCCCAGGGTTAGGGAAAACTCGACCCTGTCGAGTGCAGATCTCAACTCTCAATCGGGCCATGGTGGTGGTCGTGGACCCAACATATGTGTATCACGGCTGAACCAAGGCGGTGTGGGTGGGACTGGCTTCTGAGACAGATCTGCTATAAAGGATGACAACTCAAACAATGCACACGTAACAGAAAGAGACGATCCTCCAGGATGAGAATTGAATCAACTGTACTTCGCACCATGAATAGTCTGACCTCCTGTGACTCTGTCTCCTGTAGGAAGATCTGCAAAGGATAAGTCAAGTGATCTTTGGGACACTGACACCCTCATAGTTAGTGTGGATGTCATTAGCTCCATTACAAGCTCCGCTGATAGATCTACTGAGTTCTTTACAAGAGGAAGAGGCTCTTCTATCTTTGGCTCTGGTTCGGGTTCATCAACAACTACTGGCTCTAACCCTATCTTAGCTGCATTATCTTGTTTTGGCTCGTGCTCTAACTCAGCAACAACTTCTGACCCTGGCTCCTCGAGAACGTCAGGCTCGACAAGGGCTGAAGGCTCTGGATCTGTGTCCCTCTTTGCAGCCTGACTTGCTGCAAGTTTTTCTAGGGCCACCCGAATCTTAGTACAGAGATCTATGATTGACCGGCTCTCGGGCTCTTGCTCAACATTGGGCTCTTTATAGTCTGACTCAGATGAAGAAATGGGTGAAGCATAATGAGCGCGAAAAAAGTCTTGCAAGAGAAACCAATATCGACATAACTTATGATTGTTCTCTACCCAATAATATGGCTCTCCCACCAACTTCATTCGGGCATAGAGGCACTTTTGCTCAGATGTCAGAGAAAAATAATTGAAGAAAGTTTCAAGATTGCTCTCCTAGTCTTCATAACCGTAACGGTCATAAAAACCACGAAAAGTCAGGACAGCCGCATACATTTTCCATTCAACTTCCTTAGGATCACCATTAGTATGAATATATTGACCACAAAAATAAAATCCCATAAGGAAAATTTCAGTGCATAAGCTCAAAAATTACCCAAGAATCTCAAAGGCTCGAACTGGACCTAAATCGGACTGTTGCAGGACTTATAGCAGCACCAAACAGGGATTGTGGAGGTCGCTCTGCTATTTGAACGCTGCGAAAATCTATCTAGTAGCTCCGGGGCTCTGTCACGAACCAAATCCTTCAAACAGAGCTCAAAACGGACTCGAATGGGTGAGCTTTGGTTTTTTTTTTTGTGGGGGGAGATTTACAGGAACTGGGGGGTTACTGTTCAGTGAACAGTAATCGGGGTTTACTGTTCACATGAACAGTAATCGGGTTACTGTTCACGTGAACAGTAATCGGGTGATTACTGTTCACGGAACAGTAATCCAAAAAAATTTCTCTCTTTTTCCAGATCTAGGTTTTTTTTCTTTCTTTTTTTTTTTTGATTTTCAAGAACTAGGGTTTTGGGAATTTGTGAAAGTTTTGGTGGAGAAAAAAAAGGTTTTTGTGGAAGCTACGATTTTGTGGAAGAAGTGAAAAACACCAGGATTTAGCTCTGATACCAAAATGATGGGGAACGAACTCTAGGAAATCTCAACTTAGGGTTTCTCTCTCAAGATAGGGTTTGGGAATCTCTCCCTAGGGTTTCTCACCCGAAGCACACAGGCTACTCAAAATGCTCAGACAGCAATTTTCATTATCAATCATTAACTGCAGAAAACAATGGTAATCTCAGCCTTATATAGGCCTACAAAAAAAATAACTCCCACCATAACCGATGTGGGATAAAACTAACCAACAATAATAACAACTAAAACAAACTACAATAAGATAAGATAAGCTAACAACTAAATCAAACAAATCCTACTAGATGTCCCCATCAATATTTGGATGGACTTGATAAAAAGTCATTAATATAATCAAAATTTCTTGGCTCAAAAGAAACGTTAATTTTTATCTTATCAAAGAATATAAGATGTGCATAACCTCATGCAATATTTAATACAAAAAATATTACATTTATTAATATAATGGATGTGCTGAATTTGAAAACTTCAGCCACCATATGCTAACCACTTTAGGAAGAACTTCTACAGAGAATCCCTATGCACATGGAAAAACCCCACTCTCAACTCTCAACAGAAAAATAAAAATCTCTTGCTACTCAATTTTTTAATTTAACAACAGCGTCAAACTCCACATATGTGCATCAATATTGCTTACTGTAAAGTCTACGAGCTAGCAACAAAAAGTGTCATAGTGTTTTGTTTTTCCTTCTTCTATTGCCTAGCAAGGGTATCCAGGCCCCTTAGGTTACCCACCTCATCCCTTAGGTTACCCACCTAATCCCTTAGGTATGCGGCATCCCCTCCACCCGCACACAAGTCAATTATTAGGGGAAATTTTCCCTTGGGACTCCCCCATTATGAATGATTAGAATTGGGATTGGGTCTAACTTTTGAGCTATATTAGCTATTATTAGAAACTTGAGACTTGTAAATGTTTATTAAATTTTTATACTTTATGATATTATTTAATTTTATTATTTATGCATTTTTTTCTCACTTTATTTATGCGGTTTTGACTACGTTGAGGATTCAAATGAGTAATGTTTTTTATATTTTGTTTTGGTTATACATCGAGTTGTGTTTTTTGTAATTCTTACACCTATCTTTTGTTTTTCGCAAGTAAGTCTCTTATTCAAATACTTAAATTTAAAGAGTAAAGATTTATCTTTTTATTCTTTATTTCATTCATAAAGTTGCAGATGAGGAGTAAGCTTTTCACAATTCATGTTATATAAAATTATAATTATGAGTTAGTTGAAATTATTCTTTGAATTGGTTTTTGCTTTTGGTTTTTGCAAATTATAAAAAAAATTGTTCGTATATCGTTTAAACTTGAATGCTTTGCATGCATGTTGTCGCATATTTATTTAATAAATGAGATATAAACTTTATAATTATCTTTAAGTTATCAATACTTATATATACAAAATGTTAAATATAAACATCTGATATGATCCCATATCCCTGATATATCATCCGATATCTGGTATCTGATATAAAAATGTCCCAACCGATTTGAACCCGATACCCGATATTTAGAATCTTGACCTGAGTTGTCCTCTACAATCACAGGAAAGAGACAATTCTAAGAAAAAGATAATCTTTTGCATGGATTTGACCACTTAAAAGATGAAATTCCAAACTCCACATTTTAACTATTGAAAGTGTGATAAGATGTTGATTAAAATAAAAAACTAAAAAAAACAGAGTCTCAACTAACACAAAGCCAAACTACAAGCCCCCCATGCTGCAATGCTATTCGGTGATACATTTCCAACCCCAGTGCTAGTTCCCCACAGAACATGGATATTTAATGTACCCATATTAGATACCAATCAGATACTTGGACACACTTTAGTTGGTGGATATGCGTGGGATACTCCTTTTGATGTATCCCATAGATTGCATTTATCATGACATATTTAAGACACATTATCAATATGCCTAGTATCATAAGTAATAAATCAATCTAATGTTTGAATGATGAGTTTAAAACTCTATTATTTGTAAATGCATTGCATTCATATAATCAGTCTAGTTTCTTAATAATGAACTCTTAATAAAGTATGATTGTTGATGTAATTATTAATTTACACAACTAAAAACATATTTCATACTCTTTTAACTATTATAGCTATAAATTCATACTATAGACAATGAATATTAATATTAACATTCATACAAGTGTAATTTTGTTATTACTTCTCACAAATATACATGTTATATGACCATCTCTGTATCATGACATTATTTGTATCCCGTATTTGCATTGGTGGACAGTCAATTGAGTGTGCATACATTCATAGTATATACACATAATTTTTGTTGTATCCACACCATCCATGTGTCCTACTTTCTGAAAATTAGTTGTATTACCATGTTCGTACCGTGTCGTACCCTTGTCTCGTGTCCATAGCCAGTCTCTCACACAGTTGAATCTCTTTATCATAAAAACAAACAAAATTCAGCAATAAAGGCAGGTTACGTATCAGAAAGAGGCAGATACACTTGGAACAATTTAGAGGCAAATTCCACTGCTGCAATTATGCAAAGAACCATCAGTATTGGTAATCTACAGATGTTTGGATGTAGAAAAGTTAACAATTACAACGGAATGGTGACTTTTTAAATTGAGGAACTTAGGTCTAAAGAAAATCAGTATCTAGATACTATTAGAGAAATTGAGGGTATTTTTGTAATTTATTGACAACTCATCTGTATAAATAACATGACAACTATGGGGTAGGATTGAATCATCTATTCTCCAACACAATATGGTATCAGAATGCTACTCTAAATTATTGTGAATCTCCTCTGGTCCATCACTCACACCAACATTATCACCACCACCATCTGTTACTTCATCCCCCACGACCCCCTCCTATCATCACCCTTATCTTCCTCCTTCTATGTCGCCAACTCCACTTTACAACCCCTCCTTCCATGTTGTACTACATACCCGCTATAGTACCATACTAAAGTGTACAATCTTCCGTGCCGACAACTCAACCTCTTCTTTTTCTTATTGATCTCATCAAATTAAATTTGTTGTCATCTACTGAGATCAAATCTGATCTATCAATAAAAAACTTATTCACTCTCTTATTCTATCAAAAAAATCGATTAAAAAATGATTCTATCAAAAAAAAAAACCTTCTCCAATACGGAAAAAATACATTAAAATAAATCTTATTCACACTCTTTCTTATTTGGCTCTTTTGGTTCTTTCCCTTGTTTGTATCCATGGGTCTTTTTGGTTCTTTTGGTTCTTTCCCTTAATGAAATATTATTAAAAGATTAAAAGATTTCATCTGTCAATTTTGCCCAACTGGAAATTCTGTTCATTGTTATGATAAAACTTTAGAGATAATTTTAAAACAAGGTTGTTTCAGTAATTTTAAGAAAGAAAAATAGAATTGCACTTTTTCCATCCTATTTTTCCTCACTTTATGGTTCTGTCTTTATCCCTCTAATTAAATTCCATCTTCATCTCCTTATCCCTCTATTTGAAACTAACAGCTCACCAATATCTCTCCACATATATTTAAAACTAGCTGAATACAGCTTCTTTCTCTTTCTCATTACATCTCATCTAAAATCTCTCAAATTAAATATTCATTTCTATTTGAAACCACCACTCAGAATATAAATTGTAGGTACTGATAATAATAGATATATCTAAAGCACTCAAATAAAAATAGTTACTTACAAGATAACAAAAGTAAAAAGAGCTAACTTTCTGGTCTAAATAAATAAAGTAACCATAGCTAAATGAAGAAAATTAATCTTGATGTTTTATGTTTCACAAAGTTTCAAGAAAAATCAATGTTGTTATCAATTCATTTTATTCATTAGACAAATTAGCACATAACATTTACACACAAAATTTTAATTCCCTCCTCCAATCTCCAAATAGAAACCAAAAAAATATAGAAACTAATAGCAGAACATTGAGATTTTGGAAAAAAAATTATATAAATTTAAATTTCACCAATTATCCTGCCTATATATCACTTTTTTTGGATAAGTTCAGGACAACCAAATTATAACATTTTTAATTTTTATGTTTTTATATAAGCCATATAATGCTTATATTTAGATATTAATTTAAAATTAACTTTCTTATTATCATATAATCTTATATAAATTACATATTTCAGAAAAAAATATAATATTTATTCTAAGAAGTTATAACTAATACTAATTAGCATAAATATACATATTGTTGTTAATTTTTTTATCTTTTTTATACGTGCATAGCACATGCCTAATATACTAGTTTCACTCTATAAGTTTTTGTGTGTATAAGATATAGCTACTTTTGTCAGCCAAACTAAGTGCTCCACGAATTCCAGAAAACTGGAAAGCAATAGCAAAAACAATCTTTGATCCAGAAAAAGAAAAGAAAATATGTCTCATGGCGTTCTCACCAACGGTGAATATAGTAATGGAGTTATTAGATGATGATTAATCATCATAATCATAAAAATGGCAAAAAAATAGAGATTAGCAGGAAAGTGAAGGAAAGATCCTATAAAATTTGAAATTTATACGCATATACATTTGTTTAATAGAAACAACTATTAATTACTAATTATCTATTGATCCTGCTCCTTGTAGAGGTCTAGAAGGCTAGGTTTGGTGGTTATTGCCACGTAGAAAGCATGAGGACCGGGTTAGTTGGATAAAGTTAACTCTAAACTAATCTCTTCATATTTTTTTTTCTTTTGTGCATGCGTGCATTTTTCATAGAATAGGTAGCAAACTACAAATTCCTTCTTTGAGCAAGTGTGTGTGTGTGGGTGGGTGTGAGCAAGCGTGTGTGTTTGATAGAACAGGAAGCCAATTACATAAAAGCTGATACTTGGAAGCAACCATTTCATCTGAAGAAGTTCAGAATACATATTTATATCTTCAAGCTAGCTAAAATAGAAATGGTCAACAGATAATGTTGCACACGTCAACAATGATAAATATACATATCCACCGGTCAAAATTCAATTTAATTTCTATTGATGGATGCAGCAGTCGAAATTAGCTCAAACATCACATCCGAACACGAGCATTACTAAGTAAACCATCAGCATGATCCCAGAAATTATGCCTGATGAGTTTAATAAAATAGTAATGAACCTGGCAACAACACTTCCCTACAGAAAACTAGTCATGAACAACCATGTGACAAACCTACCCAATGTGAGACATCAAGAATTTAACACAATAAGAATCCAAGAAGAATGATCTTAATATAATGCAACTTCCAATCAAATAACAAAAGATGCAAAAGTGTGGCAATGGAATCATCAGACAATCAATGGATCATCAGAAATCCAAGGAAAATTATGATGAGACTATTAGCAATAAAAGAAAAGGGTTTTTTTACATATCCCTAAAATCTTCTTTATTTAGTAAAATACCTCAAATTCATTATAATTACCAACAATATTCTAAATGTGGGATGTCGGCCTAATGTCAGAAGGCAAAATGAAAAGTCGGATTGCAGATATCGGAAAATTTCAGAAAAATTTGTTCAATTTCGGATGTCATAAATATATCATATAGTATGTCCTAAATGTTATAAATGTCCTAAAACATCACATATATGAAACCTCTATATGTATAATTAATAAGTTATAATAACAATAATTTTATCTAATCAAATCAAATAAACATAGTTAGCTTCCAATAAAAATTCTAAAATGTCTCAAAAGGCTTCATAATGACTAACTACTAACATTAACATCAACAAAATATCAAAAAGCCTCATAGATTACAGTTAAGCATTCATTCACAAGTGAGAATCAGTTAATGGTACCCTAATTTGAATTAATTACCCTAAGATTTAACGATGAATCAAATTAAGAATGAGCGAGTAGTTTTAAGTAGAAGAAACGAGGAAGAGAACTCGCCTTTGAGATTCGTGAGGAGACGCTGGATCGAGAGCTCGCTAGAGCGGAATCTACCATGAAGGAGGGAGAGACAACGAGGCTCGTCAGAGCTTGGTAGGGCTTCCTAGGTCCTCGTCTCGTGGGTTCTCGTCGGGGCTCAGAGGAGCTTAGCAAGACCTCGTCAAAGCTCGACTGAGCTCGGCAGGACCTCGTCAAGGCTAGCGGTGCTGTCAAGGCTTGGCAACGCTTCTTGGGTCCTCGTCAGGGCTCGTGGAGGAGGTAAGTCAAAGGTCGCTGAAGGTCGACAAAGGTCGTAGAGGCCTCATCGAAAGTCAGTTGAGCTTGTATCTCTCTTTAGCCTCTTCGTTTCTCTCTCTCTCTCTCGCGCGATGAAATTAAATCTGCGAATAAGCCCTAATTCCTTCTCTTCTCTTATAAAATAGGGTCGGGTTGGGTTAATGAATTCAAAGCCAAAAGAAAAAAAATAAAACAAAATGAAATGTCATTCGGCCAGTTTTTGGAAATTGACCGAAATTTCGGCGACATTAACCCCATTTTGAAATTTGAAATGGGGTAGCCGATTTCGTGTCGGCCAAATGAATTTCCCGACATTTCGGCCGAAATTTCAAAATGTCAACCGACATTTAGAACATTAATTACCAATTACCCTCTAAATCATCAAAAACTAAAAATTTACCCCCTTCTATTAATTTTGAGAATAAAAGAAGAATATTTCTTTTAGTTTGTGTCAAGAGACCTAGTAATATTTAGAAATGACTAAATTACACTTCTTCACTCTTCTCTCTTATCTCAGACCTGACCAAAAACACAAATTTTAACACCCATATTTCTCTCAATCTTTGCAATTTTCACAAATTAAACCCAAAATAACTCCAGTTCCTCTACAACTTTTTTAATGTAAAACAAGATTCATCCTTCTCCTCTAAATGATTCCAATTTCCCATGGATAATTTTAGTCCCAATGGATGACCCATTCATTCTGGAGACAGGGCATAGGTCAAAGAAATCCCCCAAGCAATAGTAGTTGTCAATTAAAAATGCTTTGAGTTCCAGACAGACAACGAGGAGAACAGAAGGGATAATCAACAATGGTGCATGAAGAGAAGAAAAAAGAAGATGATAGCAGGCAAATAAAAAATCACCAAAGCTTTCTAGAAAACCCTCTTGCTCTAGGGAACCATCAATGTAGAATCAAAGGTTCAAACATTCACCAAATAACTAACACATAGGATCAAAATGAAGGGATAAACACATGAGGATCAAAATAAAGATTATAATTTGCACACGCAAGCTATTAAAGAACATCAATGTGAGGTTAATGGTGACATAAAAGAGTGAAAAAGAGGTGGTTGGGTTGGGTTGGCAGAAGAAGTTTCTTGGTCAACCACTGGAAAAATGAAGGAGGATTTGAGAGAGAATGTAACAAGGAGGAAGAAGAAAAAAGAGAGTGAGCTTGGAGGAGGAGACAGGCTCTTAAATTGTTGGGAGGAAAAAGGAAGGGGAAGGGGGGAGGTATAAGTGTATTTTGCATTTTACCGGCCAAAACCAGATGAAACTACTATAAGGAGTACATTTTTAGGTGACTAATTATTTAGGGGTAACTAGCAAATCCAGTAATTTGGGGGGCATTTTTTAAATAGGAAAGATTTGGGATGTATAAAAAGCCAAACAAAAAAGATCGAAAATGACTTGATAAAATCTTTTAGAAAGATGATTTAAAAAGGATAAATGGAAAATGGATAGTCATGTTGGAAGAAATAGTAAATAAAATAAAAATAAATAAAACAATTGTTATACTTCATTCGGCTGGACTTTCATATATTTCATTTTTCTCCGTCCCAAATTATTCCTACTCATAGTACCAGCAACCCACCACACCCCATACCCCCCAACCCAACCCCTTACACAAACAAAATAAATATACACTATATAAATAAAATAATAAAAAAAAGTATTTTGATTGACATCATTGTAACGGCTGAATAATCAGCCCCATTAGCCTCAACCTGTTTCATGTGTCCTTTAAAATACCTCATGTTCGGTTTGCAATTCTTGTTTGGAGCAGCGTGTAAAGTATTTTAAATCCTTTGCAGCAAAGTCTTACTCTTATCCACTTTGCTATGCCACTCAATACTATTAAGTGTTCAGAAAAAGGTGAAATATCTGTGTTAAAATTGGTTAATAGTATTGGGTTGTTGAGTTATTACCCATATACTCACCTTATCTTCTATATATACATGTACCTTCTATTATGAAAATTAATCAATTCCTTTCTAGGGTTTCTATTTTCTACATGGTATCAGAGCAAGGTAAATCCTAACCCTAAAATCCACCACCTTCTTCTCAAAATCTCCTTCTTCTCCTCAAACATCACCCTACCACCTCTTCATACATTGCCGCCCCTCCTCCAAACCCCCCTATAACAGTGTCGCTCCCCAAACTTCCTAAAACAGTGCCCCCCAAACAATGCCGCCCCCTCATCCTAACCTCCAAAAAGGATGTCGCCCCCTCTCCTGTCTTATCCAGAGGTCTTAAACAAGCCATGAGTACTCAAAAAATGCTCAAAAATCATATTTTTCATCTGATCTGACTATTTAAGGTTGAGATATTGTTTACTTGATGCAATTCTGGTAGTTTTTGCCTCTATCTGATAACAAAGTTGCTTGTTTCTCTTACTTATTGGCTATATCCTGCTACTACTATTTGATTTCTGGTGATCTATCTACTAGTTAGTATGTCTGAGACTACAAGTTCCTCCTCTATTATGATCTCCTCTCTGATGGTTGAGACTTATATTCCAAGACAATATTGAGAACTAGGATAAAGTTGAATGAATCCAATTACTTGTTATGGGGGCAGACGTTCTGTATTTTCATTAGCGCTCAAAACAAATTGGCTCACCTCCTTTAAGATCCACATGCTACTTCAGATCCTACTTATGTGATCTGACTTACTGGAGATTATTCTGTGATGACATGGCTTCTCAACAGTCTAGAGGAGAAAATTAGTGATAGTATTATGTTATTGACTACCGCTAAGGAGATGTGAGATATACTAAAGGTGATGTATAACAATGAGAAGAACCCCTCGAGAGTGTTTGAGATCTATGAGCACATGTTTGAGCTCAAACAGGAAAACAGATTTGTGCCTGAGTTTTATGGCGAACTCAAAGATCTTATTGATGAGTTAGAGATGCATCAACCTGCTGTTACTGATGCGGCAACATTGAGGGGATATCGTCAGGATCTCGCAATATCAAAATTTCTATCTGGCTTGAGTCCTACACTACGATCCTAGGTGTGGGGTCAGATACTGGGAGATAATATTCCCACGTTGAGTGCCACCTTCTCGAGAGTTATGTGGGTCTTTACTGGATCCGATGTTTCATCTGCACCATCCATTGAGCAATCTGCCATGATTTTCGGTTGTGGGAGAGGTCGTGGTCGTGGTCGTGGTCGCGATTTTAGAGGATGAGGACATGGATTAATTGGAGATGGACGTGCATCTTATGGAGGCAGACAGAATGTCTCCGATAAAGGCCCCCCTGCAATGTAGGCATTGTGAACGTAGCAATCACATCTCTAAAAAGTGCAGGGAGAAATTTGGACGTCCTGAGTAGGCACCATGGTTCAAAGTCTCGGTCTCGGCCGCCGACTCGGCTGGCACCGAGACGGATCGGTCTCGGCGACTCGGATCGGACTCGGACGATACGCGCAAAACGCTACATAGAATGCCAAAAAAATTATGAAAAATTCATGACAAATCATAAAAAATTGTAGATATCAAAATTCATGTATCAAAATTAAACTGAGGGAGAGAGAGGAACAGAGAGAGGGAGAGAGACGGAGACAGAGGGGAGAGAGGGAGACACAGTCACACAGAGGAAGAGAGAGAGACGGAGAGAGAGAGAGGGAGAGAGAGGGACAGAGAGAGACAGAGAGAGGGAGAGGGGGAGAGAGAGACTGAGAGGGAGAGGGAGAGAGAGTCCGACAGAGATAGAGAGA